>JARYGA010055391.1:0-29455 GCA_030545235.1 Helianthus tuberosus | reverse complement strand
TTCTCAATTGTTTCACATTTCTTTCACATTTAAGCTATCTCTCAACCCGAACGGCTCCTGTTTCATCACTACGCTCTCTAACTTTGCCGTATTATGCGTTTTACCTGCAAATCCACAAACACTCGTAGTTATCACATTCACGATACATAACCGTGTAAAATATGGGATATGCACGTATTTAGCTCATTTAAGGGTTGTCCTACGGACCACCCGTCAGCATCGTGAACGGCCGGTGGAAGTCCCTTGATCTACTTCGCGATGGCTCGTTCGGTGGTGCTTACTTGGTGATGGCATAGGATACTAAGTTGCTTAAATCAGGTGGTGTAGGCCAAATTGTTACCACCGATTTTGTTTGAAATTCCAAAAATCCTCCTTAAGTTTTTGCATCTCATGGGGAGGATAAAACTCCGCTATCATGAGTTGCTTCACCTTTTCCTAAGGTAAAGCGTAAGTGGCGTCGTTCCCATAGAGTTTCCTCCCATTCATCCACCAATCGAGTGCCCTCGATTTAAAGACACCAGTGGCATTGCAGGTCCGGAGATGGTCGAGACATTCACTATTGATGAATGTGACCTCGATGTCATCAAACCATTGGAGCATTTTGGTAGCTCTATCATCGCCCGTGAAAGATGCGGGGCTACAAGCGATGAATTGCTTATAGGTAAAGGTGGCTTTAGGAGGGTCAAACTTTGGAATCGACCGAGACGTTAGGGCTCGAGCTAGCTTGGATTTTACTAACAATATTGGGTATGACTTGAGCCATTTGCTTGGCCATAAATGTGAGTATCTTCTTGTTAGAGCTTTGCTTGGAGCTCTTCTTAGAGTTGGAAAACGGCTTGAAAACATCTACTAGGTTGGGAAGAGAGAATGGTGAGACTTGATCAAATGGCTTTTTAAATGTATTTTTGCATGATTAAAGCATGATGGTATGTCACATATCACGTAGGTTTCAAATAGTTTCACATAAACGAATCATGTATTCATATTGAAAGCAAATTAAACAACCAATGAAAATGTTCTAAATTTGTGTTGGTTCTCGAATGTTATTATTGTTTTAGGTTGCAATAGTAGTGTGATTCGGGAAAATCAACTTGAAAAGAAGAGAGGTTCAAAGTTTAAAACACATCAAATTTGATATAAACATAAATGAGATTTAAATATAAAACTTGAATGTTCCGGAACGGAACTAAGACTAACTCAAAGTGATCAAAATTTCTTTTGATTTCAGGAACCATGTTTTGACCTAATAGGTAGAATACTCTAGCCGAAAATTTTGTTTAACGATATTCACCCTTTTGGTTACTACATGTCCCTAGTCAATCGAAAGTTCGAGAGTTTGGTGGGATTGAAAATCAAAGAGTAGGACTAGTCACCAAGATTTGGATATCACTCCTAACTTTGTGGTGTCGTTCGCTAAACATGGTTGGTACTTACTCATACAGATAAGGAAATTAATCCAACTCGTTGGTAAGGGTCCACAAGAGTTTAATAATGAAATTGCCATTAAGGTAATGAGATCACTCCTAACGTAATGATAAAATTTCGTAAAAATAGAAGTCGCGGATTGAAATTCGTCACCAAATTAAGTGTTTCACTCATATTTTGGTGAGGTCATTTCAATTGTAGGAGTCTTCGTATTGTAGCACAATTTTGCCTTAGGAAAGGCGTATATTTTAAGACAAAAGGAGACTAGAAGCAAGATAGGGAGAATCAAGTATGTTTTGAGCATAATAAGAGAATGGTCAAATAAAGGTTCCTTAACTATAGACTAGGTCAACATGGAAATTTTCCTAATTCACCGCAGTTATGGCTCTAATGCCAATTAGTCACACCCCAACCGATGGCGGAAACATTGAGGCAAGACGAACGAGATTGCTCAAATCATAACATACTACTTGTGACAATAAATTAATGATTCAAATTTCCCATTTCATTCATGATATTAAATTAATATACATTGTCTTGAAAGGAAATTACAACAAGTTGGGAAATAACATAACAACCTGAAGCCAAAACATGAAGATAAAACATTGGGTGCGTTTCTAGTTCCACCCTAAGTAGATTTCTTGAGATTTCATCATCAATTTCCTGCAATATGCATATAAAGTATCCGTTAACACAAAAGGTTGGCGAGAATACGAGTATTGTCTACATAGCATAAGTATAAAAATGTCTCAGATTCACATCGCAATTGTATAGTAAGTTAAACAACATACTAGCATGCATCAACTATGAATAAAACCGAAGTGTCCAATAGTGTAATCTTATCACCGAAGTAATTAAGATCGTATTAATTGAATACTTAACAATGACAACAAAATGGGTGGTGTGCTACTCTTATAGCGCTATACAAGTTAAGGTGGGCTTGCAAAGTTAATGATAGATAGCATGCATGAATAGTCCTAGTATGAATAAACAAGTAGTATGTCAGGTTGCATGTTTACAGATTGAGTGATTTCATAAGATTGTTTGTATGTATGATCGTGAATTT
This sequence comes from Helianthus tuberosus, assembly GCA_030545235.1. NCBI lineage: Eukaryota > Viridiplantae > Streptophyta > Magnoliopsida > Asterales > Asteraceae > Helianthus > Helianthus tuberosus. The sequence continues at coordinate 26,964 of JARYGA010055391.1, read as the reverse complement.
AATATTGATACATGTTGCAACCCAAAGTGATTTAAAAGTAAAATGGGTCAAGTATACTCACGGGTTGCGAAGCTTTCCACAAAGGTGAGTTGAACGGATTTGAAAGTAATATAATAAGCATTAATCGGTTAGACGAGAGAGGGTACAAGATCGCAATCCAAGATGGTATACTTTGGATTTTTGAGCAAGATGGAACTTTGCTAATGAAGGTACCTCGTTCTCCGAATCGCATTTACAAGATTAATCTTGAGGTTGTATCTTCAATTTACTTACAGACTAAAGATGACAAGGCTGAAAATAGTGACCAAACAGTCTTTGCTGCAACAGGAATTAGTGACCAGTCTGAGCAGTTAGCGACACAGCAGATACTTAGCGACCAGACTGACCAGTTAGCGACAGAATCTGATCATCAGCAACACGATTTGATCAATCAGTTACAGATTTTAGCAACCAGTTTGTGACATATCAGTTTTTTCAGCCACTTCAATGGGTTTAGAAGGTCTGAATCTGGTCCAAATTAGTTTAGGACAAGTTTCCTTGTCAAGATGGTTTGATTTTGCAGTTAAAGGGATGCTCGGTTTATCAAATCAAGAGACAAGTTTAAAAGTCGAGAACTTATTGCGAGAGGAAGTTAAAGAGGAATGTGTTAGCGGGGATTTATGACCGGCAGACATCCTAACGAAAGCCATGCCATGGCTGAAGATTATCGAGATGAGATATCTTCTCAGTATTACAAGATTAGGGGGAGGGGGTGATTGTTACACTAATCTTGCGTAAGTTCAGGTTAAAAGTGACTGGCTTACAAAGTTCGGGTAAAAAGTGACGGCGTTATAAACTGGGGGGGGGGGGGGGGGTTGAGATAGTTTTTTTTAATCCTAGTTCGAGGCAAAATAGGTTTGCTTGTTGATCAAGTTTTAGGCTTATAAATAGAAGGAATTATTGTAACCTAAAACAATCAATTATCAATAAACGAGTTTTGATTCAATACATTCTTTGGTATCCAATTCTAACATTGTAACCATTGGTTTAATCTTGTAAGCTTTACTTGATCTCTGTATTTTATTCCAGTCTTCTAATCAACATATGGTGCTAATGTTCAGAAGGACCTGTGCAAAATGAAAATTTGGCTAGAGTTTGCTTGCAGCTTGTTATACTATCTCAAATATACAGAGAACCAAATTATGTCAATGAAATACATAAATTTCTTGGTATGAAAGGGTGCACAGCAGAATTGATGGTAAAATTTCACATGAAGCATTCACAAGGTTTTGGCAAAAGTTGTTTCGTCTTCTAGGCATTGAGCTGAAAATGTGTATTGTTATGTATCACCAAACTGAATGGTTCAATGGGATGTTGAGGTGTATGTATCTCCTACATAAATCGGGCACCAACCAAAGAGACTGGACTGGGGAACTTGACATTGTCCAATTCTCATGCAAACTTATGAACAACGAGTGCGTGCACCACTAGTCCATTTTAGATTATCTTGGGGTTCCAACCAATTGCCGCTAAAGACATCATTAGTGGTTACGCAGGATGACCATGGTGCGTATGGTTCGGCTAAGGATCTGCAAGAACTTGCAGATATGGCTAATATGTACTTTGAGAAATCAGGCAAGAGAATGGAGTGTACCCGTAAGAATTAGACGTGTTTACAGAACTCAGAAGGGGATCAAGCCTTGCTCCTGGATACATTTCTCTATATTATATTAAGATGAATTGCTAGGCAAATCTCCTTTGGCAACTTTTACTAATCACTTACGATTCATGTAAACCAAAAGCGATTAACGGTATGCCTGCCAAATGAGATCTTGCCCAGTAATGCACCAATACATGTTGGATTTAATTGAGTATCACATTTCTTGTTACAACTATATTTATAGGTGGCAATTGTTTATGCGAACCGGATATTCCTAGCACCATCCGTTTTGTAACGAACAGAAAAAGACGATAAAGAATGGTAAAAGTTTGGCATATGCCAGACAAGTTCCATTCAACATAGCCTCTTGACCTCTTCCCTTTTCATCTCCCCTCTTCCACACCCTAGATGGTATCTTATACTGATGCTTTTATTTTACAAAAATCAGTCGCATCATCCCTATAATTTACTACCAATTCTAGGCAGTTCACCACTCTTGTAAGCAAACTTGGGAAGTTCGTTTGGTTGGCAAGCAAACTTTTGGAACTCACTTGCCACCCAAGCGAACTTGTCAAGTTTGCTTACAGCGGTAGGAACCAACTAGAAGTACAAAAAGTTTAAAAACACCTAGAAGTACTAGTCCCGTTCCTAAACAACCTACTTCCACAACATACGTATGATGCTACCTTATGCCCATGCAATACTAACGTTTGGGGCGATTGGGCAAATAAGGTATAGAACCAAGAAGGCAAGAACTATCTAAACTTTTAGATATGATCCATCCTTTCCCATAAAATAAAATACTTCATTTAGACTTTAAGATACAAAAGATAAAGTCTATTAACATAAAATTTAATACAATTACCCGAGTGTTATGATTGCAGCCATTATGCATATATTAGGGAAAAAAAATTAAAGAGTTGGTAATGATGTTTTTCCCAGCTTCTTTTTATTTTAAAAAGTAAAAAGATTAACTGATGCATGTAGCATATGCTGCTGTGAGGTTCTGGGTACCCAGCATATGCGTCAAATCATATTCTATGGAGATCTTAACAGTTGTGTATTTGAAAGTATTCAACTTTTTAAAAGGTAGCTAAATCTCACGAATATATTCCTTTGAAGAACACATCCACTTGTCAACTAAGAGCGAAATCAACGCCCTTATAAGATTGTTTTGGATGATGTGCGCAATAAAACGCAGTGGCTCCGAGATGGTACAATGTATGTTTCATGCGGTGTGTCGTGTTCGAACATAGGAGTCGCAACGATTCGCTCTGTGGTGTCTAGTCCTTGCATAAACCATAAATTCACGACTTATCGATTGGTAGTTTCGTTTGATGTATATTCGATGGGATTCCCAATAATCACATATGTTGGAATGGTTGCTTCAAGGCCTATTAATACAACCTCGGCTCCTTTAATTTTGCAAAAATGAGAACAAAAACAATTGTATCTAGAAATCCCAACAGCATCATTACTTCGTCCAATATATCACATGTATGTGCAAAGCTGGTAATATATGTTGCTTCATTGCATGTCTAGAGGCAATTCGCTAAATACCCGCAACAAGCAAGTCAAAAGATCGAAAGGGTAAAATTGTATCAACGATGTATATTACTTGGCAGCAGCATACTTGCCTTAAAGTAACAAGTAGTAGCAATATAATATCAACACTTGAAGCACAATCATCTTAAAGCAATTTAGAAAAACAGTATTCAAGAATTTTCAACAAATGTATCACGGCGTAGTAAAGTCATAACGCTTCCATGTGGGGGTTTAAAACATTAGCAACAGATAAAGAAATTTCTATCGACAACACGCGACAATCATATCTTACATCTTCACCAAATTGTATCCCGAGCAAACTAGACTAAAAAATAGCAGTAGCATGTGATCATCTAAAGTTGGATCGCGACTACTTGGGCTTTCATATCCCCAACATGAATTTATTCTGCTTCCATCATAATATATTTTCTAAAACCTGATGCAACGTGCAATACATTCGAGTATACCAACACATCAAGATGTTTCCGCTAAACAAATTTCCTTTTCCTATATAGGACGACTTTTATAACACTACCGAGGCTAACTTGCAATTCATATGAGATACATCAAACCCATGTATAATCAAACTTTTACACACGGATGAGGGATATGATGCATATGACTACCAACTCGTTAATCATAGCCCAGGTCCTGATATTATTATTTGTTTACTCAACAATGCTCAAAACCGAAAGTGATAATAACTTCCTTTGAAGGAATCAAAACATGTGTCAAAAAAGATGCTAAATAACATCTTGTCATAAAACTGAGAAGGTTCCATATTGTAATAAAACTGGTAGAATTCAAAGGCATAAATGACAAAGAAATAGAAATATAATATCTGGAAAGAGAACAAAGTTAAAAGTCACCTCAAACTAAGCTCCAATTTGTTGAGACTTGTTGAGAATTACTCCTTCATATTTCACCTGAAACCACTTCATTGCATCTTCCTTTGTAACTCTGTGCTGGATACCAACACGAGCCTTGCACCTGCGTCTACGGCCAACACGGTACCCCGGGCGTTCTAGAACCACGAAAAAGTCCATACCGTAGATACCGGTGGATGGATCATACCTGTAAGCAAATATATGTTACATTTTTACCATTACTAACAGCATAAACAAAATTATAACCATTTTTGAAACATGAAGTATATATAATCTTGGATTTAAAGAGATGATGACATACTTGATACCCAGATCAATGTGTTCTTGAATACCGAATCCAAAGCAGCCAGTGTCACTAAAGTTGCGTCTCAGCAGCTCGTATTCTTTGACCTTCAACCCGCTCTCCAGAAGCTGCATTGCTTTGTCACCCCTAACGGTTACATAGCATGCAATCTTTTCATTACGCCTGATTCCAAATGACCTCACAGTGTACCTTGCTGTACCAAAACAAACAATACCCATAAGCATAAAAAACCACAAAAAACCCATCTCTTCAAATAGTAAAAAAAAAGCAAGTCCAGAAGAAAAAAATAGATAACCAATGTTGTACGAATCAAATAACTATAATTTGTCATTGTTTCTTAAAGGATGAACTAATATGAAAAAAAAATCATTGCTTTAATCAGTCTCAGAGCAAACATTAATTGTTACTTGACCGGTAACACGTGTCAAGTTCATCTCTATATCCAGAAACTCATGAATGTACAAGTTTTCCAACACACAAAAACCACCAAAATAACAGCTCTAGAGTTGGCCAGATGAGCAGGCCAGACAGGTTGAGTAACGGGTCAAAACTGGTCAAATTGAGTGACACAAAACAAAACAAAACAAAAGTAATTTCATTGAGTTTTAACTTTTAAATAAAGTGATTTAAGAGATTATATGCGTTATTAGAGACCAACTCATACATAAATGAACTAAAAATTCCACCTTTGAATAATAAACAACAGATATTCCTCAACCTGAAAGTAATGTCTTCATTTGAAAAAAAAAATAAACCAAAACAGATTACACCAAACAGTAAACAAAGTACAGTCAAACCCTCTGTTGCTGAAGTACTTTTCTCCATCTTAAATTCAAAAAAGTTCCTAAAATTTGAGGCTTTCCATCACATTAACATGTAATAAATATTCAACTATAGGTAAACCATATGGTCAAGATCTCAATAAGCCTAATCTTGACACTAAAATTACTATAACTCTATGAACAATGTAACGAATACATAAATCCTGATAACAAGTTAGGCTACTTTCTGTTCGAACAAGATGTATCTTGATCTTACGGCACTGTAACAGTAATAAAACTAAAACTCAGAGTCCTTAATAAAAAAATATTGGTCTATAAACTTCAAAGATGAACCTGAAAGAATTTACTCATATTTTTTATTTGTTCTTCACAAAATTACAATCTTGACAATAATAAACTAAACTATAAAACTAAATGAAAACAGCTTTATTATCGATTATACCGCATAGACAACACACAAGATATAGCCACAAACGAAGTTGGCAGCATTAGTCACTGACAGCCACCGCATTGCTCGATTATAAACAAATGCAGATATTTGTCACAATCCACACAAATACTAATCTTTTTAAAAAAAATAGTAAATTACAAAAATCGTCATTTATGTATGTCACTTATTGCAAACTGTGTCCTTTGTCTTCAATAATTACAAAAAACGTACTCGATGTTTGCAAACCCTTGAAAGTTATGTCCTTTAGCCCTATCTCAGTTAATTTTTGTGGTTAAATCTGAACAAATGGATCCCACATGAGGATATTTTTGTGGTTAAATCTGACCAAATGGACACCACATGAGAGTAAAATGACCAAAATACCCTTATGCGAGGTCCATTTGGTCAGGACAACAAGCTTATCAATAACTTAATGATATAGCAACTCATCTAGCAAGAACAATGCAGCATTTAACTTGTTAATAAATGACCAAAAAGAATGATTTCTAATATACAAACAAGAATAAAATTAACTGTAAAATGGATCTTACCCTTGGAAAAAACAGGGGACTGGCCACTCAATTGCTCCAAAACCTAATAACAATCAATCAAAACAACAACAACAATAGTTAGTCGTTATTCGTAACAATCACACCTAATTACAAACAAATATAAACACAATCAGAAAGTGAAAGAATATACCTTAGCAGCACGAGTGAGACGATCTCCACTCTCACCGACGGAGATGTTGAGAACGAGTTTCTGAACCTTGATCTCCCTCATTGGATTCGCTTGCTTCCTCTCTGAAGCCTGCAAGACATTCAGTTCAACAAAATCATCATTCAAATCGAAGTCAGATGTTAATTATTCGTTGATGGTGTGTTTGATCTGGTGAAGAGGTTACCATTGCTGTGGAGAACGATAACGGCTGCTGAGATGAGATGGGTGGGGGAAGATGCAGAGGGTTTTATTGGAATAATACGATGCCAGGAGATCTGCTAGGGTTTTGTTTTGTTGGAAGGAAATTGTGAATGACGGATTTACCCTTTACCAAAATGTTGCACACTGTAAACCAGCCGGGCCGAGCCCCAGCCCGACTAGGCTCGAGCTCGGCTCGTCATTTTTTTTATTAAGCTCGAGCTCAGTTAGGTTCAAGCCTACTTGTTTAAGCTCGAATTCGGCTTGTGAATAAAACTCAAAGCTCGGGCTCGGCTCGAGCTATTGTGAAAATAACCTTAAACCATCTAAAAGTTCGGCTTGAGCTCGCTTCAATATGGCTTAAACGAGTCAAAGCTTGGCTCGAACTCGGCTCGCCCATGTTATTATCAATCTCATTATATTATATATAAAAAAAACTAAAATTTTGTTTGGGCTCGTTTAGGCTGAGCCTAAACGAGCTTTGTAATTCAGGCTTGAGTTCGGGCTCGATAACTAAACAAGCTCTATTTTAGGCTCGGGCTTGTTAAGGCTCGACTCGTTCGAGTTTTTACCCGAGCCGATCACGAGTAGCTCTCGAGCATATAGAGTTAGGGTAAGATAGTTAATGAATCGAACGTTTATTGAATTGGGCTATTTATTATAGATTGATCATGGATGTGAAATGTTTTATTTAAGTCTTCTTGTTTAACTTAAATTGTGAATAAAAGCTTTTAAGCTCTAGTTTTTTTTTTTTTTTTAACGGTGACTTTCTTTTTGAGTGACCCAATGTCACACCGCCTAATCGGCGGCCCTAGTCAAGTCTGTCCAGACTTACGTTGTCTTAACCGGGCCCGCGCTGGGTTGGCCAAACTTGGTTACGGCGTTCCCTCGGAAACCGTACTGCCTCCACACGAGTTGCCTCGCTGAAGTAACAGCCGGATGAAAACCGGGGTGCGGTTCAGGATTGAACCCCCCTCGGTGGGTTTGTCACCATCATTGCCCAATATCCACCCAAATATGACACAAGTGATAATTGAACTTGAGTCTCTATTGGAAAACCCAAGTCTCCTACCACTAGGCCACAAGTGGAGGATTTTTTAAGCTCTAGCTTGACTTAGGCATATATTGAGTTCTGTTTGTTAGTTATTTAATATGCTACTTGACTTAGGCATAGATTGAGTTTGGTTTGTTAGTTATTTAATATGGTACACGAGTGCTTGTAGGATGCGACAGGAAACATAAACGATGGTAATCACGTAACATGTTAATTGTTTTTAAATTTTAAAAATATATACATGTGTAGCAATAACATACTCGGTCAAAGAGAATCAAACGCTCGTTTTTAGGGTGTGATTTTATTTAATATTAATGTATGAAATAGTTATAACTGTTTAATTATCATGAGAGAATTAGTTTTAAAGTCGACAATGTGTTTTATATGATTGTACTTATAGTGGGTGACTTTTTAGGAAGGAGTTAATTACTGTTTCCGTCCCTGTGTTTTGTCAAAAATCACTATTTCAGTCCATTAGTTTAAAAATTACGATTTCAGTCCCTGTGGCTTCACTTTCGTAACCATTTCAGTCCCTGTGGTTTCACTTTCGTAACCATTTCAATCCATTTATTATGTAAGTACAGGGACTGAAATGGTTACGAGGTGGACTGAAATGGTTACGAAAGTGAACCCATAGGGACTGAAATCGCAATTTTTAAACTAATGGACTGAAATAGTGATTTTTAACAAACCACAGGGACGAAAACAGTAATTAACTGTTTTAGGAAGTATCCACTCGAAGAACCAAAAAACATATTTGTGAACTCTTCTAAGACAAATTGAACTAGATTGGTTGGTAAATGATGTCAAATGTTACAATTAGTCAATAGTCAATTACTAAGCAAGCTTTAGTGCCTCTCACTATAGGATCATATATTCAATTATTTACATATAAAATAAGTGTTTGGTTATAGTACAACTAATATTTATACTGAGTTGTGAGAACTGATTTTCAGTCTCTTTTTAATGTTCTCGAAATAATATGCATAGATTATTGGAGACTAGATATTGGTCCTTAATTCTTTCACCAACAAAACACAAATGTTAGGCTAAATATCAAGTTCGAATAAGGTCTGTGTCAAGAGTTTTGAAATTAATTTTCATGCTTTGTCCTATATAATGGTAGAATTTACCCCAGATGTCTTTGATTGTTTACTATATGATATGCTTTAAGACTGAATATCGATCCTTAATTTGATTTGTGTTGGCAATATTAAGAACTAATTCTTCGTCTCTAACTAGTAGAATTTTCGCGTTATAATTTATATATAACTAGAAGCGCAACCCGCCGCGATGCGGCGGGGGCGAGATTTATATTTCTCTTAAGCCGTGTGGCATTCCATCAAAGTCACAATCACATCGATTACATATGGTGTACCCCAAAAGATGGTATCCAAGTTTAATACAAAGGTTCCGGCTGCAAGTTACATGACTAACATTAAGGATGTTATTTACATAACTTGAAAAAAGGAGATTGCCCTAGACAATGTGGCTTCTTGATAAACGGATTCCAGTCGCGTTGTTTTTCTAGTGGGCAACTGTTCAAAAGTTGTTTCCCCTTCCTATCATTCCTGATGCCCCTTCTTAGAAGCACTTTGATCTGGAAGTTAAAAAGAGGTTTGTTAATATGTTTTATAGTAGAATTTTCGCGTTATAATTTATATATAACTAGAAGCGCAACCCGCCGCGATGCGGCGGGGGCGAGATTTATATTTCTCTTAAGCCGTGTGGCATTCCATCAAAGTCACAATCACATCGATTACATATGGTGTACCCCAAAAGATGGTATCCAAGTTTAATACAAAGGTTCCGGCTGCAAGTTACATGACTAACATTAAGGATGTTATTTACATAACTTGAAAAAAGGAGATTGCCCTAGACAATGTGGCTTCTTGATAAACGGCTTCCAGTCGCGTTGTTTTTCTAGTGGGCAACTGTTCAAAAGTTGTTTCCCCTTCCTATCATTCCTGATGCCCCTTCTTAGAAGCACTTTGATCTGGAAGTTAAAAAGAGGTTTGTTAATATGTTTTATGTGTTAGGATATGGTAGTCGTAATAAACTAAAACATGGTTACTTACAATTATGACACTCATGTAAAGCCTTTACTAATTTATTGACTGCCAAACATTTATCTTTGGCATTAGTGTATTATGTTACACGCGGTACTTAAAAGTGGCAGAACCTTGTATGGTCATAACCTATGCTAGTTATGACCTTTATTTGGTACAAGGAGATTGCAGATGTAACGAAGATCCTACGTTTTGTGACTGGTTGTTTTGAGAATCCGGTAGCCACTGCCACTGGCTCGACATTCTATCCGGTATTAAAAGCTACTTTGAATGCAATTACCAGCTCTCCTATGTCTAGGTTCTTTCTGTTCCCCCAAAATTTCCTATTAAGTTTGCCTAATGTTTTTTTTCAGGGACAAAAACCTAGGGCATGTTTTCTTAATCGACAGACGTCTACTTTTGTAGCAACTCTCTGGCATTATCTTTGTGTAACCCAGTTGTAGTTGGCATAATCTAACATTGGATTAGGAACTATCTAAAGATGCAACTAACAATAGAGATCCTACAACATACTTATCTATATCATCTTATCCGATAACATTTTCTTCGAAGATGTCGACTCTGTAGCTTATAATGTTTGTGCAAAGCAACAAAGTATTAGATTAGCAATACCAAAGGCACCATACGGAAAAGGCAAACCATGCAAGTAGAGGGGCAATCTTGACCAAAGCCTTCCAAGTGGGTCAATTTGGGTTACTTTTAAAATTATACAGGTTGATTTGGGTAAGATATTTTAACTAAATGGGTCACAATGGGTCACTTGAAATTCCATCTTGTTATTTTCGGGTGAAAATGGGTCCACAACATTAAGGAAATGGGTCGATATAGATTAGTGTCTTAAAGAAACGGGGCAGGTTTCGGGTCGGGACGAGTTTCGTACCATTTCGATCCGTACAGTTTCGACGCGAACCGTTTCAACGCGAACCGTTTCGACCAGTACCGTTTCGACGCGAACCGTTTCGACGCGAACCGTTTCGACGCGTACCGTTTCGACGCGAACCGTTTCGAATTGTACCGTTTCGACACGAACCGTTTCGACCCGTACCGTTTCGAATCGAACCGTTTCGACGCGAACCGTTTCGACGCGAACCGTTTCGACGCGTACCGTTTCGACGCGTACAGTTTCGACCCGTACTGTTTCAACCCGTACCGTTTCGACCCGTACCGTTTCGACCCGTACCGTTTCGACCAGTACCGTTTCGACGCGTACCGTTTCGACGTGAACCGTTTCGACCCGAACAATTATGTTTTGCATATACATACATACACACACAGGATGCAACTGTACGTTTTCTTTTTCACCTTCTCTCACTTCATAATACAGAAACAAACACACTTACACATATGTCTGTATCTATAAAGAAACATATATGTAATAAATGCAAAACTTGGTATTGAAATTGTAAATCTAGAACTATCAGATGACTGTAACATTTGGTATTTTGCACTTGAATAAATGCAAAACATAATTGTTGTGTTGTAAAAAAAAAAAAAATTTAACCGACCCGACCTGAAACCCGTTCTGACCCGAACCCGTCTCAACCCGAGCCCGTTCTGACCCGAACCTGTTTTGACCCGAACCAAAACAACCCCTTTTTAATTGACCCGTTTTGACCCGAACCCGTTTCGACCCGAACCCGTTTAGACCCATGACCCGACCCGTTTGCCAGGGCTACATGCAAGTTATATACATACTGATCCTGCTCATTCTTTCACATGAAAACATCTATGGCTATACCCACATCAGATGGTAACTAAAAAAACTAATCTAACAACATTGACAATCTCAAAGTAAAAAAAATCAATTTTGCCAACAAAAAGACACTATTATCATCAGCCAACAAACCAAACACCGAACACTAAGCAAAACAACAAAGTTGCAACAACAAAATAGTAACCCAAAAGACCTCCAACTTAATCCGAACACCCAAAAACAACAGTTTTAAAAATAAAATTTGAAGACCTGAGACACCATAAAATTCTAGAAACAAAACTAAATTAAACTCCACACACACAAACCAACGAAGAGTATTAAAAAATAGACAACAATGTATAACCACTCACCTAAATTACGTCGGTGCACCTTTCCTCCCACCAACAAAGACCTCCGTTCGTACACAATCCAAAAGAGATAACTGAAACAAATCACCAAAGACATAACCCGTATGAAATTCAGTAAGCACACAAATGAATCACATAAAATCGAAACGAATCTAAAGTATACACACCCAATCGCAGAAGATGCAAAATTGAAACGCATGTACCTGATACAAATAAGAAACTCAAATTAACAAACATCGAACGATGAAGGCCGGAGCAACATGCAACAAAAAAATGAAGGCAGCCGAGGTTAAACGGAAATAACAAACCACTCCATATGACACGCGTAAACAATAAGAGACTTTACATGTAAAAGAACAAAACCTACAAGCCTTATCTGTAGGGAAAACAGTTTATGCAAGAGGTACAAATACCTTATGCCAATGCATGTTTATATTAATTACCATCCTTTTTCTAGCTTGAGTAAGAACCCTCTCAAGTTGTTTTTAAAGATTAAGTAGTTCCTTGACACTAAGTGGTCCAAGATCTTCCCCAAGTAAATGTCTTTAACAGAAGTTTGCATAAATTAACTGAAAACCACATTAAAGATTAGGAATTTTTGCTTTGTTTGAGGAAAAGACTGGTGGAGTTTGTTCTTTTTAAGTTTTAGGAAATGATATGTTTGTGCAGAAGTTTCGGTTATTAGTGTCAGTTTTGTTGATTACTAACCTAACATGACTGACCACATCATTGCAAGCAGTCTCTACGTTTTAATCGATGTTTTCATCTGCAACAATTAGTCAATCCGCATGAAATGGTTATCTTATGATTGCACAAACAAAAAAAGATAAATGCACATTTAGGCAAATTGTAAGATTTAGACAAACTTCCAACCAATTACTCTTACAATGTCACAGAACTGACTTAGCTAATGAATCTAAATAACTTACCATCACAACATTAGTCGACCATAGGTCTAGCATATCTGATGAATACCATAGGTCTAGCATATCTGATGAATACCAACTACATCACCAACTGGAAAAATCACCAGATCAGTTTTTAAGCCCACTTGAATTGACCATAATCAAGCTCTAACAGAATATCTCAAATCATAAATTTCACAAAATACCAGAAAGAAAGCACGGACTAATACACAAACAACATAACACCTTGAGATATAAATCTTAGAAGCAAATTTAGAATGATTACAACTTGAAGAAGCACATATACCAGTGAGCTCGATTTCAAGAACGGAATCCTCTAATGAGGACGAATCGATGTCAAGAAGAAGCAGGAAAGCGAAGCATCATCTCTCTATTCTTCTGTTCTATGTCTGTTACTCTGGTGATGGGCGTTGGAAGCGGTTTCCTCACCGGATGAGAACAAATCGTGGTCCACATAACAACCGTCGTCGTCTAAGAAACACGATTTATTCTTCCAAATTGTTATCACCGTAGCAGTGAAACCCTAGCCGCCGCTAATCCGAAAACCGAAAGTCACCATAGTCATCGGGTTCGCAGTGGAACCCTAGACGCCGGAAATAAATTCTGGTACTCAATCTCATCAGTCTCCATTACTTTGATGAAGCAATGGAATAAGTGGTGAGAATAAGACCACGTACCCCCACCACCAGTGTTAACCAATCAAAGGACAGTACAACCATATAAGATATAGTACAAGAATAAACTGCACAAACTACCATTTAAGCAACATGTACAAGAGACTAATGCATAGAGATGTTGTAAATTAGAGTATATATAAATGTGTTCAAAGAATGGATTCCTTTGTTTATGGTTTAACTCATCTATACATATAAAACCATCCGTGCTCGTTGAAAATTGAGCCTTTTTTTGGAAGAAAACGCCAAACCTCGCCCCTTCAGCGACCCCCGTGGGCCTTTTTTTTCGAAAATTTGTGGTGAGAATAAGACCACGTACCCCCACCACCAGTGTTAGACCACGTACCCCCACCACCAGTGTTAACCAATCAAAGGACAGTACAACCATATAAGATATAGTACAAGAATAAACTGCACAAACTACCATTTAAGCAACATGTACAAGAGACTAATGCATAGAGATGTTGTAAATTAGAGTATATATAAATGGAATAAGTGGTGAGAATAAGACCACGTACCCCCACCACCAGTGTTAACCAATCAAAGGACAGTACAACCATATAAGATATAGTACAAGAATAAACTGCACAAACTACCATTTAAGCAACATGTACAAGAGACTAATGCATAGAGATGTTGTAAATTAGAGTATATATAAATGTGTTCAAAGAATGGATTCCTTTGTTTATGGTTTAACTCATCTATACATATAAAACCATCCGTGCTCGTTGAAAATTGAGCCTTTTTTTGGAAGAAAACGCCAAACCTCGCCCCTTCAGCGACCCCCGTGGGCCTTTTTTTTCGAAAATTTGTGGTGAGAATAAGACCACGTACCCCCACCACCAGTGTTAGACCACGTACCCCCACCACCAGTGTTAACCAATCAAAGGACAGTACAACCATATAAGATATAGTACAAGAATAAACTGCACAAACTACCATTTAAGCAACATGTACAAGAGACTAATGCATAGAGATGTTGTAAATTAGAGTATATATAAATGGAATAAGTGGTGAGAATAAGACCACGTACCCCCACCACCAGTGTTAACCAATCAAAGGACAGTACAACCATATAAGATATAGTACAAGAATAAACTGCACAAACTACCATTTAAGCAACATGTACAAGAGACTAATGCATAGAGATGTTGTAAATTAGAGTATATATAAATGTGTTCAAAGAATGGATTCCTTTGTTTATGGTTTAACTCATCTATACATATAAAACCATCCGTGCTCGTTGAAAATTGAGCCTTTTTTTGGAAGAAAACGCCAAACCTCGCCCCTTCAGCGACCCCCGTGGGCCTTTTTTTTCGAAAATTTGTTTGGAGCGTTGTATAATCCACGCCTTGCTCCCATTTATTTGTCCAATCACTCTTCATTTTCATATTTCTTTGTCCAATAAGATTTTTTGATGGTTTTTGTTTTATTTAATTATATTACATCTCATTTAACATAATGTCCCATGTCACACCCCAACCGATGGCAGAATCATCGGGGCGCAGCACTAAGCGAATCAGATTGTTCAAAAGAATCCATAACAACTATTTCGTGACAGTATTTTTAATACGTTTAATATCCCATACTATCAAACAAATAATCCACAAATAGTCATAACAGATAACAAAATCTCTCAAACAAATCAAATCCGACAACTTAGATTTTTATTTGGTGGGTTTCTAGACTTCCTATCCATTTGCAGCGAACATCCACTAACCTGTCACATACGTTAAAATAAAGTCAATACAATAATGTAAAGGTGAGTACACAAGTTTAGCATAGATATAGTATGAAAAGCGTTTACGCATAACCAACATGTAACACGTAACGGGTGAATCAGGTAAGCTACCAACAGTGATACAACCTAACCACATGACTGCAAGTAGAGTATGCGCGACCCATGTTCACCGAAGCGAACATGTGAAGTAAAGTGTGTGATCCTTAGCATCCCCTGAACAAACAGGTGCTGAGTCCAAACTATAGTACTATCGTTGCTAAAGACGGCCGGGCAAGTAATCAGTGTATAAGCATAGCAACATGTATTCAACTAATCACGTATAGCATGCGGGAGCGGTTAGCGTTATAAATGTGCTAAGCGTTGTGTGTTGTGTTTTTGATAGAGAACGTATGTAACACCCAAAAGTGCGTTAAGCGAAAAGGGGTTCGAGTATACTCACAATGCGTGTTTAACAGCTAAACACAGCATAAGTCTTCATGAGTGCTGAAACGGTCGAAATCGGAGTGTCAAGTGGGGGATAAAGTGAGTTAAGTGTCCAACAGTCTATCCGGACGGATGGACATGGTCTACCCGGACGGATGGGCTTAGTCTATCCGGACGGATAGGCTTTGTCCATTCGGAAGGATGGGCTTTGCCTATTCGGACGAATGGGCTTTGTCCATTCGGAGGGATGGCTATTTTGTTGGAGGGAAAACAACTGATGCATAACTAATGTCTTAAAATAAAGGGATTTTTACATATTTCCCCCTATTTTCAACTCTAATTACATATTTACCCAACCCAAAAATTAAATTACATATTTCCCCTTGTGGTAGCAAAATGTCACAAATACCCTTTCAAACATACAAAACCCTACGACGTTTCATTCCATCATACCCCCTGATCGCTCTTCTCAACTGCAGGCAACACATCACCGGCGACGAAGAGATCCAGTTCAGAATCAACTAGGTTTCATTCCATGTTCAGAACTCTATTCATAATCCAGGTGTGTTATCTATTGTGTTCAAAACCCTAATCAAAATTTAATTAATGTGAATTACTTCTTTCATTTAATGCATATTATCCTTGAACTTGCTGAAGTGATCAAAATTTATTGTTGATGTGAATTACTTCTTTCATTCATTACTTCTTTCATTCATTCAAAACGTCCATAGAAATTTATTGTTGATGTCGTACCAACCCATGCGAACCCTCTTTCAAAAAAAAAAAAATTCCTTTTTGTTTTCTGTTTGTATTGATCGAATGTAAATTGGGCCAAAAGAAACCCATTTAATTAATGTGAATTACTTCTTTCATTCAATGCATATTATCCTTGAACTTGCTGAAGTGAAGTAAAGATGCTTTTTATTCCATGGCCAAACTCCTTTCTTCATGATTGAGATGTAATATTATAATAGTATAATATTTTTGCTATTAATACTTGCTGCTAGTTATAATATACCTATAGATCAGAACTATAATTTAGTTATGTGAGTAAGTTAATTTTAATATTTTTTTCTGTTTAAATTCTTATTTTTCTTTTTAACAGGTTTGAGTCAAGATGGGAGATAATAATGTGGATGTCCAAGTAACATCTAAGTATAAAATAAAGTTAAAATATGGTGGCTATTTTCGGTTAGTGAAGAACTCATCTAGGAAACGGTATTGTTTTGGTTTTCAAAAATGTATCTATTTTGACAAATACACATACCACTATGATGATTTAATGGAAGAGATTTCAAATCATTACCCGGGAAATAGAGATCTCATTTTCTCAGTTTGTTTCGTTGACAAGAATGCCACGGAGCAATCCTTTATTAAGCTTGATTCTCATGACAACTTGCAATTGATGCTTGATATGTATGAGATGGAAAAAGAGTTAACCGTGTATGTGACGACGAATGATAATTTTGCGACTATTTCAAACACACAGAGGTAAAAGATTGTTTTGATAAGATTTTATTTGGGAAACCAAGTTTTAGTTTTGATAAGAATCTTACATCCTTTATAGGGGTCAAGATGAAGTTGTTAATGAAACACACGAGGAAGAATCTGAATACTCATTAAGCGACGAAAGTTATCATAGTCGTTATAGTACCGATAATGAAGTCGAGCTGCAGAGTTCTGAAGAGGAAGAAACGTATAGCAAGAAAACTCCAACCATCAAAGTAAACTCAACATTTGATAATGTAGTCGTGTTTAGAAGAGCGTTGATCCAATATGCAATAACAAATGAATTTCAATACTTTGTTGAGAAGAGTGAACCCACACGAGTCACGGCAAGATGTTCAAACTTAGAATGCAAATGGAGAATACACGCTTCTGTCAAGCAAGATGGAATCACATTTGAGGTAAGTTTACAAGTTTAAGAAAGATCATTTTTTTTATTATTAACAAATTGTATGTTTAATTTACATAATGAAGGTTAAGACGTTCGTAGAAGCACATTCTTGCACTCGAAGCAACAAGGGTGGTAACAAGCTTGCAAGTCAAGGATGGATTGCTAGTGTGATTAGAGATAAGCTAAAATCAGATGGGGATGTCCCTATTCCAAAACTTCAGAAGTGGGTTATGAAAAAGTATAACGTTGATGTATCATACATGAAAGTGTTTAGAGGGAAAGAACAAGCTTACAATGAAATATATGGCAAGTGGGATGACTCCTTCATGAAGATAAATGATTACAAAGAAGAACTACTAAGGAGAAACCCGGGTAGTGTTGTGGACATTGACTTTGAAACAAAAGGTAATAAGAAACTATTTTTACGTTTTTTTGTTTCACTAATAGCTTGCTCGAAGGGGTTTCGCGATGGTTGTCGTCCCTACATAGCTCTTGATGCCTGCCATCTAAAAGGAAAGTTCAATGGGGTACTCGTCGCTGCCACAAGTGTAGACGGTAACAATTCCATTTTTCCAGTGGCCTATGGTGTACTTGAATCTGAGAATAAAACTTCATGGATATGGTTCCTTGACTTACTTAAGAAAGCAATTGGCACGCCAGATGGTCTTGTCATCTCATCTGACATGCAAAAAGGTTTGGATGTTGCAATTACACAAATTTACCCTAATGTAGAGCATAGAGAATGTATCAGGCATTTGTATAGCAATTTCAAAAAACATTTTCGTGGTGACTTTTTCGAGAGAAATTTATATCGAGCTGCAAGAACTTTTAATGTTACCAAGCATGACACATTATTAGATGAAATTGCTGAAGTGAACAAGGATGCAGTTAAATATCTTAATGAAAACCACCAGAAGATATGGAGCCGTTGCAAGTTTGGGACAATATCCAAATGTGATTATATTACTAACAACATTTCAGAGGCTTTTAATTCTTGGATAGGTGATGTGCGTTATCAACCAGTGCTTGACCTTCTTGATTCTATTAGGGAGAAGATTATGATACGACTAGACAAGAAACGAAGGATTCTAAAGAAATGGAAGGGTGCATTAGTACCTAATACTAAAAGTTATCTCAACCAAATCTCTAAGGTGAGTTTAAGGCTTTTTTATTGTCCCTACTTATATATTAAAATAATATATTTCTATGTTGTATGTAGAAATTGGGTGAGTACGAAGTTTGTAGAAGTGGTGAAAATCGAGCCGAAGTGAAACGCAATGAAAAGCGTTGGGAGGTATCACTTGATGAACGTAGTTGCACCTGTCGGGTTTGGCAAGTTAAAGGGGTTCCGTGTTATCATGCAGCTGCTTTTATCGCTTTCAATAGGGAGGTAAACTGGGATAAATATTTTGATTCCTATTACACTATCGAGAAATATAAAGCGGCTTATGCTCTAGAAGTTGCTCCGATGCCTGCAAAGGACCAATGGGTACACATAGATACTGAGGAGAAGATACACCCGCCTGCTATTAAACGTCCTCCTGGAAGACCAAGAAAGAATAGGATTAAAGGACATGACGAGTCATCAAAAAAAAGACATAAATGTCCACGTTGTGGTAAGTACGGACACCATGAGAAGACATGCAAAAATACGGTTTCTGAAGATTCTAATCAACATCTACCATCAAGTAAAAAAGGACGAGGAAAGAATACAAAGGCTCATCAAAGTTGAGTAATTGGTTGGTTACTATTGTAATCCGTCCAAACTTTGGCATTTGTTTTTTTTTTTTCTTTTTGGATTTTAAAATGTGTTAACAGTGATTTTTGGATTTTAAAGATTGTTAAGATTGATTTTTTTTTTGTCTAGTTACAATTTTAGCATTTTTTTTCTACACTTTGATGCTTGTTAAAACTGACAACAAAAGGCCAAAAAAAACAAAAAAAAAATGCTTTAGAAAAGAGTAAAACAATACAAGAAAATGGCAAAAACAAATTACTACTTAAAATGGGTAAATATGTAATTTTTCTGATTTAGTAAAAATAAGGGTAAAATAGTCATTTTATAATATATTTTTAATGAAATGGGTATATTTGATATTTCTAACTTTTTAGAAGGGGAAATATGTAATTTAATTTTTGGCTTGGGTAAATATGTAATTTATTAAGTTTATAGGGGGATATATGTAATTGCCCCTAAAATAAAAGGAAATATTTGGAGTGATGCAAAGTCTATCCGAACGGATGGACATGGTCCATTCGGACGGATGGACTGTGTTCGAAGTTTGTAAAATTTTCTTAGACAAAAAGGTTTTAATTGTCGGAGACGGTTGTGACGACGAATTAAACAACGAAAAACACCAGCTCCAATCCATTCGGACGGATGGGCTCTGCCCATTCAGACGAATGTGCTGTTCTTGATGAAAATTCATGTTTGACTCGTTAATCGGTCCATCTCTTTGGTGGAAATCAACCCTAGAGCCGGCTCTCGACTATGGGAGAAGTTGAGAGTCTGACGGGTTCCAGATTACACCAAAGTTGTATAAAAATCAAAGAGAAGTTCATAAATAAGTTGAAAATGTTGTTTTCTTTTAGAACTTTGATCCAACTTGATTAAATGATGCTCCACAATAGTTTGTCTAGGCAAAACGAGTGGAAACCATCTTTGAGGTGTTTGGAATCAAGGGTTTTGAGTAGAAGTTAAAGTGTGTGTGTGTGATTATGGTGCAAGAAGATGGAGTAGAAGTGAAATGAAGATGGAGATTGGAGAAGAAAGCTTACAAAAAGTCTTGATTTCAGCCGGAATCTCTGAGAGTGGATGAGAGGATTAGAAGAGTTGAAATGAAGACACAAGGCCTCTATTTATAGTTGAGGGGTGAGGTCTTGTGTTGTGTGCGGATGAGGTATGTGCGGATGGCTCCATCCGAACGGATGAGCCCTATTCGGACAGATGGGCTCCATCTGGGTGGATGGCCCATTCGGACGACTGAGTTTGGATTTTGTTAGATTTTCCAACTTTTGGTTCGTTCGCGGATGAGGTTAAGTGTTGTGTTGCATTTGCGTTGTGTTTTGATGCGATAAACGAGTTGCGGGTAGAATCCATAAACATATAAAGCACACATAAGTAAAGCATATAAGAACACACAGCATAACATTACTACTATTAACAGCGTTTGCGATTTAGTGTTTTAGCGCGATAAGTGAGTAAGAAGGCGAGAGTGGTTACCGAACAAACAAACACACTCGACAAGTAAAATAGTATAATTCTCTATGATTCATGTTGCGTTAGCGTTTTGCGTTGGAGAATATAAAGAGTTTAAACATGCAGCGGTGCTGTGTGATGAAAATGTATTTAGAATAACATAACCCATTGTTTGTATCGAATCTCGGTGTACAAAACAGTTACAAATCGAAGTAAGTAGCAACGGATAACAAACCGAAAGGTCGGGTTGTTACAGTCACCCCTACTTTGGGAAATTTCATCCCGAAATTAAGTAGTAGACGTAACAAAAAGTTGCGGATATTTAGCTTTCATATCACTCTCTGTTGGTGCATCCGTCTGTCGTCTACGTCTTGTATTAAGTCTTGTATAAAGTTAGGGCACGAGAATTGAGAAAGTGATTTTTAGGGGTGATTCCACTCGAAATGACACCTTGTCATTTCAAGCTAAATCACATAAGTCCTGATTCCACTCGAAATGTTGATTTCACACGAAATGTTGATTTCCCACGAAATGAACATTGCACTTTCGTGGGGAATCAGAAAATTGCACTTTCGTGGGGAATCAGAAACTTGCACTTTCATGGGGAATCAGAAACTTGCATTTTCGTGGGGAATCAGAAACCCTATATATAGGTCATTTGGTGGGGAATCAGTAGTTAGTTGTATGTGTTGTCTTCCGGTGAGCCACGAAATGCTGCCGAAGTGTCGTCGTGATTGTAATCAGCATTTCTATCAATAGAAACGACAGATTAAAGTGAATACGGTTGAAATAACACTGATTCATTAGTTTCCGCCTCTTGAATTGGTGAATTACTCTTCTGATTGACTCGTTCGGGTCCGAATTCGATCCTACAAGTGGTATCAGAGCTCAGGAGGAAGAGTTCTATACAATTCAGCTGCAAATTCTGTTTCTACATCTTTCTTTTTCAATATGAACATCATTTCACGGTCCGAATTGGCTCAAATTCACACAGTGCACTCGGAATTACATATTAACAAAGCCTTGAAAGTTTCAAGTTAAAATTCGATCTAAAACTGATATTTTTAGCTATTCCGCTCGAATATGTTCGGTTGAATGATGACGTCACAGTGATTCCGCTCGAAGTTTGGTCTTGATTCCGCTCAGAATAGTGATTCAGCTTGAGATTTGATCTTGTTTCCGCTCTAAAATCTAGGTTCCGCTCGAAACTTTGTTTTGATTCCGCTCGAACTGAGTTGATTCATATTCCGCTCGAAACTTTGTTTTGGTTCCTCTCGAACAGAGTTGATTCATATCCCGCTTGAAAATTTAGTGTGATTCCGCTCGAAACAAGGTTTTGCTTGAAAAGTTGTTAACTGATTTCGCTTCAAACTCAGTGATCTCGCTTGAACAGTGTGTTGGAAGTTGATTATTTCGCTTGAATAGGGACCTTGATTGAAACTTTTTGATTTCGCTTGTAAGAAAGTTTCGCTTGAAACAAAGTGTTCTTGGTATCTCGCTTGAAAGTGTAACTTGGTAGTCTGTGAATTTTTTGAAATTGAACAATGGACAACGAGTTCTACAATGCCTTTGCTAGTCCTATCACAATTACTCAGAATGCCTTACTTGAAAATGAAACTGGGACATCACAGAAACCGCCTAAGCTCTTAGATATTGATGATTACAATGGTTGGTCCGAACGCTTTGGAAATTGGGTTGAAGCTTATCACTTGGATGCTTGGGAACACACTGAAGTCCCATATGAAAGGCCCACAAGGAATGGTATTCAGTTAACAATTAGAGATATGAGTGATGAGGAGAAAAAGAAGTATAGAGATGAAAAATTGATGGCGAGTCTACTTCAGCAAGCAATTAAAGAGGACATTCTGATTTTGCTTCAACATGATGGAAGTGCTTATTCAATCTGGACTGAATTGGAAGCAAAGTCTATAGGAAGTGATGATATGCTTAAAAACAAGATGTCTCTCATGAAGAAAGAATTTGATCTATTTCGTGGGTTGAAATCTGAAAATACCAAACAAATTATTGAGAGATATTGTAACTTGGTGAGAAATATGACGAAATTAGGAATAAAAAAGGATACTGATGAGTTGATTGAGAAACTTGCTGATGCGTTACCACATGATACTTGGGGAACATTCCTGATGATGTTGAGAAACAATCGGAAGGAATATAAAAAGTTAACATTGGGAGAATTTATCAAACATTTAGAAGCTCAAGAGATGGAGCAAAGAAAGATTGCCAGAATGAAGAACTACGATGGAGAACAAGACATCGGCTTGTATTTCAAGAGTGGTGTTAGTGAAAAGACAAATTTTTCTCCAAAGGTTGAAACTGCTTATAACGCAAAAGGTTATTCTGAAAGTGCATCTCAGGGATCAAGCAGCACAACAGGATTCTCTTCATTTCCAACATATGATCCACAGTTTTCTACAACAAAGAGTGGCAAAGTTCTTCAATGCAACATTGCTTTAAAGCTTGAAAATGATCAGAACTATACTGAGGAAGTTGCTAAAAGTCACACGTCTTTGTTGGTGACCGTGCTTGAATCCTATGGAGGTTTAGTTGCAGGAAGGATCGGGAATCCAATGCTCACGAAAGAGGATTACGATCAAATTGATGCCGAGGAAATGGAATTGATGGATATAAAATGGTGCATGGCTAGTGTGTTGAGACGGGCTGAAAAGTTCAAACAAATTACAGGCAGAGATAATTTTCGTGAGGCTCATGTTTCACCTTTAGGTTTTGATAACTCTAAAGTTACTTGTTTTCGTTGCAGGGAAAAGGGACATTTCAAGAGAGAGTGCACAAATCGAGAAGCGAGTGGAGCTCAAAATCTTTTTGTAAACAACGATTACTACAAAAAGGCGATTTATCATCAAGTCACACAACAACCATATCAACAACAACAGGCACCACATCAGGCTCAAACTGCACATGGTAGAAATGTGATTGAAGATTCAAAAAGAGCATGTCTGGTTAATCAGGGCAAAGATGGTGTTTTCAGCTGGGATAAATATATTCCAACAGAAAGTAAAGTATGTATGGCAGATCAAGACGATGAAAAGTTGGCTGAAGGTTTTAGTTGGGACAATTTTTGCTCAGACCAAGAATTCATGGCCAAAGAGATGTCCAAAGAGATGTCAAATGTTAAAGCTTTTATTGCTAATGCTTATGATGAATATTGGGCTGCAAAATACAGAAAAGTCAGGGAAGCTGAAGAGGAAAAATGGAGAAAAATTGAAGAAGAGGAAGAAGAAGAAGAAGAAAGGTTAAAAGCTAAAGCTGAAGCCGAGAAAAAGAAAAGAGCTGAGTTTTTCCAAGCAAAAAGAACAGTCAAAGATGTTCCGGAATTTGAAATCAAAGTTGATACTGAAGCAGTCAAAGTTCCTGAAAAGTGTTTGAATTGTGATTCTTTGATCATGCAAAACAATGAGCTGCTACACAACATAAAAAGATTGAAAGAATCTTATGATACTTTGAACAGAGAGATTAACAAGTACACTGAGTCGAACAATGAACAAGCAGTTGCATTGAATACACTCAAAGGAGCTTACATGAGACAGCTTGATGACGTCAACTTCTACACAGAGAAGTGTGCTGAACTGGAATTGAAATTAGCAACACAAAGAATTGAAACTGAAAGAGTCAACAATTTATTGAAAAGTTACTCATGTTCTACTTTTGTTGTTGACAGGATTTATCCGATTGTGGAAAAATTGAAGACATTTGAGGAAGAGAAGACTTCGGAAGAAAAGAAGTCCGAGACAAAAGAAGATGATGAAGTGAAAATTTCTGGTGAGAAACCAAGTGTTGTCTACAATAAATGTCCACCCCCGGTCGAAAATGGATATTCTCCTAGAAATCCAAATTTCGAAAGTGTCAAAAAGGCAACTAACTTATAGTGGGAGTCTGTGTCGTCAGATAATTTACCAGAAAATATTTGTCACACCCCGACCACGTAGAACATACAAAACGTGGCGGAAATGTCGGGGAGTGTTGTAACAGAATTAATTGTTTCAAATCCATGGCAATTGAAGTTTCGTTTTATTGATTAGAAGTGTTACAATGTCTTATCAAACAAGGAAATACAACATAATTAACTAGTCTTGCATCTTTTATTGTCACTAAAGCCCAAGTCTGCCTATGTGTATCTTGATCATCTTATGCAACAGCTCCTGAAAAACACATGTGAAAATAGGTACGTCAGCATAAAAATGCCTGTGAGATACATAGGTTTTGTGAAAATAGGTTTCATGACTTATGTTTGAGAAAATGTTTAGTCATGAACCTTGTAATTTGCTTTGTCTTGTAAATCATTTGAAAAACAATGAGTTCAGATGATATGTATAAATAAGTGAATAATGTATGGTTAAATGAATAACCATGTAAGATGAGTTTGTATAAGATAAGTTGTTTGTAAATCAATGTTTTGTGAAAAGTATGTTATTTGTATAAAATGTTCTATGTCTCAAACTGAAATGATTCAAATAACGCTACGATATGTAATACCATACAAACACTTATATATAGGAAGTACCAGCGGCGTATCCACCGTGCTTGTATCATATTACACACGCATCGTTACTTAATCACTTAATCAAACCAAACCACCAAAGAAATGTTTAACAATTGTAGAAATGTTTATGTATGGTCAAATACGGTTCACACGGTTCACAGATACAAACGGTTCACAGATACAAACGGTTCACAGATACAAACGGTTCACAGATACAAACGGTTCCTATAATCAAACGGTTACGACGGTTCACATAGTCAAAAGGTTACAACGGTTCACAATGTAATGTAAAACAATGTACTAAGTATGCACACAATGGACATACATAGCATGAAGTGTAATGAAATCATGTACTATAATGTACTAACAAACATAGCCGGTATATGATGTGAAAATAGGAAAGCACGAAAGTAACAAGTAGGCACATGTGTTTCACCCCAAAACAGTTTGGAAAACTGTAAAAGAGGGGTATATGTACTCACTTGAGATTGCTTAGTAGTCCTTGAGTAACAACCAAACAATGCTAGAGATCGCGGATATCAAACGGCACCTAATATAGGTAACTATGTTAATAAACCGGACCTAAATCGGAAGATCGGGTAGCATGAGGGTTTGTAAACCAAACGAGTATTGAGACTCGTGTACTATGGTTCAACAAAGCCTACATACTAATTGAAACCTAATATAATTGTTTACGACCCGTTTAGGTAGCTTATGCTACTTTAACGCGTCGTTCGCGTGAAACGCGTTCGGACCGCCTAACTAGCCCTATGACAAGTGTTATATGCCTAAACATGTTACATAATCAGTTATGTGACAAAGGTTTAGGTTACATATGCTTAATTACCAATTATACATGAAAAGGGTATTCTGGTAATTTACCTAAGGCATATAAACTACCTATCATACAACTACTCAAACGATGTGACCATAGGGTATAACCTCGGAAGGTTATTCCCTACCTACTATGGTCACCTAATGTGTTTGGTCGGATCCTAATGATCGACCAAACTGGGTCGGGTTCGAGGTATAAGCGATTTATCAGATCGCTTACCCTACGACCCTAGACAACGTGGTAATCAGTAGGCATAGTCCCAAGGGACTATAACCAACGTGATTACAATCACGTTGCGAAGTTCAACGAACTTCGCATTGACCATAAGCTGGTCAACGCTGAAAGTCAAACAAAGTTTGACTTTCTGACTCGAAAAGCAATAAAATAAAGAAAAGAACGAAAGAATACTTACGAAGGGTCCCCGAATGCTAATCCCGATCCAAGTAGCTCAGGTATGAAACAATGGTTTCAACTTAGAGCTTCTCAAATCAGAATTCTTGTAATTTTGAAGCATGGGGGGTGGGGTATTTATAGTAAAAGGTCCACCGTTAAGATCGTTTCATGGAAAACGTGCCTTAATCCCACCCGTACAAGTGTCGGGACCTTATGGTGACTAAAATTTGATCCTTATCAGCTGACTAGACAATTGAGAACATGTGGTGGTGGATTAAACAGCTGCAATCTGCTGTTAAATGCAGTTAACCTGGTCAGAAGGGGCCTCGCGGGCCGCGTGAGGATGTAAGGAATCTGAGGCGGGCCGCCTAGCAGTCACAGATCAGAACAAAGTTTCAGAATTGACAGTTTCAGTCCCTGCACGTGTTTAAGCCCATTTCCAGCACTTCTAAGGCCCGTAAAGCCAAATTTAAGGCCCTAAAATGATGCCTAAACATTGTGGACATGAAACATGCTAAAAAATATGCCGGACATTGGTTCGTTTGGCCGTACGAACGCGATGTTCGCTTAATTACGACGGAATGCGCATAAGCGCGAAAAACGATCCAAATGACGCGACGAATGGATTTTTGGCAAGCCAAACACTAAAGCATAATATAGTCATGCTT
>JARYGA010055390.1:0-29511 GCA_030545235.1 Helianthus tuberosus | reverse complement strand
TTGTTATGAATCACTATATATAGACATGGATTTAGTAGTTGGTTTATGAATCACTATATATAGACATGGATTTGATAGTTGGATTGAGTTTTCCAAACCTGACCCCTTGGTTGGTTGAGAGAAACCCATAATTATGGGTTTGATTTTTAGCTTTGAATCATATACATACCATCTAAATAGTAAGCACCCGAGGATGGCAACGGGACTGGTTTGGAACGAGTATTGGTAATCTTAGTCTCATACCCAAATGTAAAATCATATCATATCCCATACCAACCCTAATACCCGTTAGGATTTTCGAATACATTTCTTACTATTTTAATTTTTATATAAATTTGCTACCCAAGGCAATTAGAGATATAAAACCAAAAATTAGTGGACTAATATATTACTAAACTATCCAAAGAAAAATAAAAATAAAATGTTACAAGTATGGTTCGGATAATCATGTCGAGTATCACCTAATACCACACCTGTGGAAAAATTTTAAAACGAATTCCATACCCGAATAATTCAGAGTTACCTATCGTGTTCGGGTTCGATTGTCATCCCTACCCTTGAAATTTGAGTTGTTTTGATTCGTGGGTATTTGTGGTTACCCTATCATGTAACCTTATACCCATCTGACATAAATAAGATAAATTCATGCATGTGTATGTATGTATGTATGTATGTATGTATGTATGTATGTATGTATGTATGTATGTATGTATGTATGTATGTATGTATATATATGTAGAGAGAGAGAGAGAGATTGCAACCAAAAGATGGCAAGTTAATCTTGAGAGCAAAATTCAAGAAAAAAAAGCCAGTCTACACTGTGTATTTAGCTATGATTTTAGAATGAACAAGAGAAAATGATCAATTTTTTGATCAAACAAAACTATTAGAAATTAAACCAACCTATAAAACAGCTTGTGAACTATGATTCTCATTTACGAATGACAATAATATTTCATCTTGTATTATGAATAGGGTCTGCTCCCCTTCGAATTCTCCTTTTGTTCGATTGATTTGGATCGAACATCATCGCAGGTGTTGGTGCTATATTCACATTTTCTTCAACTGTGTCACCTTTTAGAACCCGCGAATGTCTTGAGAACAATCTTTCTCCTCCCCATCTCAATGCAAGATCAATGCTTCTAAGCGCTGAAACCGTCTCTTGTTGTGTGGATAAGAACATGATGAAAACAAAGATCATCATCATCACTCTATGATTTGCAATCCCCATATTTGGAGAGAGAGAGAGAGATGAGTGATGTGGTGTGTTTGTTGTGGAATATGACTGTTACATATATGAGGCATAGTTTGATCTTTTGTGAGATTTGGATGAAAGTAAAGGTGGAAAAAGCAAAGAAGAAGTAGATTCATTTCAATCATGAGGATGATGTGCAATAGAAGCAAAAAAAGATATATGCATATCAAGGGGATGTTCTTTAGTAAACTCTGACAGGTTTGAATGAAAAGTAAGTTGGAAAACCAATCTTGGAATCTTTATCAAATGTGTAACTTGTTGATGATCTCATCTTCAATCTTGATCTCAACTTCTTTGCAAAGTAATTGATGGGGTATTATGTGCACAAAGCTTTGTGTTTTTGGATAAAATGAATTGCAAAGGATAATGTGTAGATGTGTGTCCGACATTTAAAGTTGTATTAATCAGATAATCAGACATTAAGCGTTTGTAAATTCTTCTTATTTAAGAATATGAAAAATAAGTTGATGGATACCACATTTGTGAATTAGGAGTTAAAGTCTATCAAATTAGGTTATGACATAGGTTATATTAGTAATTTTACTTTATCCGCAGATGAACAGCATTATCGTAACTAGTTATCTATGGCTAAAAAAGTAAATTACTATCCAAACCGACTATGACTCGAATATACCCAAATAGTCATTATCGCAATAATAAGATAATCATATCAAAACGTGAATCCAAACGCTAACTATAAGTTAAGCTTGATGACACTTATATTTTTTTTTTGTAAATGGGAATTCTTCTCACATTCTCTAATGATGGACTAGTAGAAATTTATAATTTTGTTGAATGTAAGGAAAAAAAATAAAAAATATATATCACTAATGTGATAAAAATTTGTGAAAAATGTGATGAAAAATTCAAATTATGTGGAACTAAGATGAGGGATGGGTTGGCTGCTAAAGCTATTGGAGATTGCAACAGATGCAAGAAAGCTAGATAAAGGAAAAGCTGATACTGATAGAATAGAAACATCTAACCACCAAGAGTTTGCTTTATCAACTTTAGAATTCAAGCTCTTATATCCATAAACCAGTCATGGTTTCTTGAGCTCAATTTCTGCTTTATGCTTTTCTTTCTTTCCCTATATAACCATACTATTCCAATGTGGGTCCCATTTATATCTCATATTTATAATAACAAATAAATATGTACAAATTCGATACACGAAAAGAATCAGGTTGGTAAAAAGGTTTCTGGTAGCCCGTAACACACAACTCACACGCGGGCAATAACATCTCAAATTTCATATAGATACAAATATATATGCTATTGAATAGTATCATGGGTGGAGATTACTGGCGGTGTGGGTGTGAGTGTTGGAGCCACGACAGGTCCTGGTGCAACGGTGACATTCAATCCTCTGTGTTGTTCGGCCTGAGTCATGAATGGAACATTGGCTGCCGCCAGAGATTCATCTTCCTGTTTTTATTCATGAAAATGGTTTGGTTAAAAATTGTCTATTTAACGAATTCAGGAAGCTCATGGCGCAGTTTTATAACATTAAGAAACAAGAGGTGGCAAAATGATCCGGCCGGGTCAAATAAACTTGGGTTGACCCAGCAACACTAATTGGTCCAAAAGTTCATATTTATTTATCAACATAATACCATAATTAGTGTATTAAAATGAAAATCTCTGGGTGGCAAAATGGGTGGGGCGGGTAATGGGTTCAGGTCAGAACAAATTGCTTTCTATGTTTGGTTTTAGAAAAAGGTTTGATAAACCCACCAATACCTTTTTTTAAAATTTTTAAATTTGTTGATAGTATTATATTAAATATGATTTCACACAACTATATGATTAAGATGATTATATAATTTCTTAAAATAGAAATGATTTGAGGTAAGCATTTAAAGACCCTTTTGACAACTCATGACCCATGTAACATGTTCCCTTTGTATCTAAATTTAATGTTTTACCCGTTTGACCCGTTATCACTTATCAACAAAATCACCCTCTTTCACCTATAGGTTGCAATCTCCGCCTTTATTGCTAACTTTATTATTTTACCCGTTTGTCCCGTTATCAACAAAATTGCCACCCAATTCGACCCTCTTTTTATACATGGGTTGCAATTGCCACCATTATGGTAACTTTATTATTTAACCCGTTTCACCAGTTATCAATAAAATGCAACCCAGATCGATCCTTGTTTCTATACATGGATTGCAATTGCCACCTTTATAAACTACCTATAAGGGTGGAAATTGCAAACAATTTATACAATGGTCGACCCGAGTAGCATTTTATTGATATTTGCCATTTCATGTTTCCAGAGACCATTGTGTAAATAATATAAAAATAAAAAAATATAATATATATAGAACTTATTCTCCCCCTCCCGTCCCCTCTCTCTCTCTCTCTCTCTCTCTCTCCAGACTTCAACTTCGGCCATCAGTGACTTCATTTCTTCGACAATAATCAGTTCACATGCAAGTGTCCTAATTGTTAATCCATCGGCCATTAATGGTAAATAGTTCACTTTTTATTTTGTTAAAAAAAGCCCCAAAATTTTCAATAATCAGTTCACATACCCAAATCCTTATATCCACGATTCAAAACAAAAACACAAAATTAAAAATTCCCATCAGAAAACAAAAACCCCTGAACTTAATTCAAAAACACACATAACAAATTTAAGTAACAAAATGGGTTAGGTAAAAGATGCAATTGGAACCCATTTTTGTTGTCCAGAGAGCGAGATACGGACTGACATTTCGCCTTTTGGAATCAGCCTTCACCACCCACAACCACCTGCAACCGCCAACACGGCGCCATCGCCAACAACCGTTCAATACCTAGTTCCCGACTCTCAATTAGACGAATTCCATTCACCTCTCAAATTTCTTTGATCTCTATGTGTAGATTCAACAGATCCTTTGGGTGGGAGATTGGGGGAAACGTTACGTTTTGGATTGGATTCCCTCTTAGATTTGTAGATGTTTAGATTTAGACCACCCGTAGTGGGGGGTTTTTGGGCGTTTTTTCCCCAAAAAACTCCCCCCCCCCCCCCCCCCCGCGCCCCCATGACCGCCCAGGGGGCGTTTTTTACAAAAAAATTGCCCAGCGTTCTTTTTTGCACGCCTTTGTTCATTTCTTTTGACCACTCGCCGGTAGTGTTTTACAGGTTTGTCCAATATATTTTTTTGATGGTTTTTTTTTAATTTAATTCTATTACACATTTACACCCCTTTTAACATAATGCCCCACAATGCCCACATCTCCCCTACATCCATTTTAGAAAAACGCCGCAAAATGCCCCATTGCTGACTGGACTGCTACATGGCGCAAAACGCCCAAGGGTGAGGGCATTATTTGTGTCTTCCACTACACATGGTCTTACAGAATTAGAGTAGAGAGAGTGTGTGTTTAGAGAGAGAAAGTGTGTTGAGAGAGAGTGTGTTTTGGGTTTATATATATATTTTATTTTTTGTTTTTTTATTTAAACAGGTAAAATTATAAAAGTACCCTCATGTGTCGTGCACATGACATGATCTTATTTAACGTTAAAAAGAAACTGAGTTAACCCTAAAGGATAAACCATGCAACAATTTGAAACATAGAGTACAAAACCCATCAATTTTAAAGACAAGGGACACCGTCTGAAATCTGATATAAAGATAAAGTACAAAATTTGGAATTCGCTCTAATAAAGATCACTTAAAGCTGGCAATTGCAACCCATGTATACCAAAGAGAGTCAATCTGGGTAGCATTTTATTGATAACGGGCAATGCAGTTATATCAATGATATATCACCAATATATCGCTTATCACTGGTCCCCATGTAAAATATCGGTGTCAAATATCGGTACCAATATTATCGGCGATATTGACCGATATATCACCGATTTTCCTGATATCAGTACCTTTCTTCTTAGTTCTACCATTCGTCTTTCTTCTTATTGTTGCTATTGGTGTTTTAAGTCTTAATTGTTACTGTTATATGTTACAATTGTTAGTGTTTTGCAGGTTGCAAAAGGTTAATTTATTAATGGTAGGAGAGTATACTGAACTGTTAGTGTTAACTTGCTATATATATATAAATTCGCATGATATTAAAATTACCGATATCCCACCGCGATAACCTATATCTCAAATATCCATCCTTAACCCAATATCCGGTTTTTACCACGTTAACTGCATAGCCTATAAAGGTGGAAATTGCAAACCGCGTATATAAGAAATGGTCGACCTGGGTAGCATTATATTGATAATGGGTCAACAACGGGTAAAATAATAAAGATAGCTTAAAGGTGGAAATTGGCAAATTGCAACCCATTACAAACGAGGGTCGATCTGGGTAGCATTTTATTGATAATGGGTCATACCGGTAAAATGATAAAGTTAGCTATCAAAAACCAAAAACAAAATATGAACACATTAACTAGCAAACATCATTGAATCTTACCTGTGTTTGTCTGCAGCGTTGCAATATACCGATTGCCCAGACCAATATGTAGCAAGGAAGAAGAAACTCAGCTGCCCGAAGCAGAAAAAGCTGTGAATAATATACAACTCGTCGATCACATTCCTTAAACATTATTAAATGTGTATAGATAAGTTTTATTGAGCAGATAAAAATTGTTGCGATGAAGTCGACTTACAGCAAAAATGACAGACGGATCATCATCATCACTATCATCATCTCCGATACTGAGAGAATGCCTTAATAGCAGAAGAGCCATCAACTGCCCCAAAAAAATGTAGAACAGTAACAAATGTAAGAATTCCAGATGATTACTCAAACCTAGAGGCGTTAAATGGGTCGTGTTCGTGGGTTAGTGGGTTGAACCAACACCGTTAAAACACGGAATATTATTTCATCTTTTGTGTGCATGTTAATTAGGGGAGTGGATTTCTGATAGAACCCGAAACACGACACGAACCTAACACGAATTTCTGGGTTTGGGTTTAGTCTAAATGGGTTCGGGTCAGTTTCAGGTTGAACCCGCGACCCCGTTTAGCTAAACAGGTCGGGTTCAGGTCAACCTAGTCAGGTTGATGGGTTGACCCGTTCAACCCATTAATATTATATTATATTTTTGTACAACATTTTTATGTCATAAATTAAATTGGGTGTATTTTATGCCATAATTATAACTTAAAACACATAAAATTCTATAATTATAATGTAATTGTATTATATACATTTGTGTTTTTATATAAATTTTAATTTTAATGTATCAAGTTACAAAAAAAAAAAAAAAAAAAAAAAAAAAACAAAGTCGGGTTGGACGGGTCGTGTTCGGATCAATCCACGAATATTCGGGCCGCGTTCGGGTTCATATGTATGACACGATTTTCGGGTTCGGCTCGTGTTCGGGTTCGTCTAAAATTTTCGGGTTCAGGTTGGGTTGAACACGACCCGTTTAGCATCCCTAAATCGTTAATACTATAAAATTACAGATTTACAACCAAAAATACAAATGTATATAAAATAATTATGTTTAAACTATAAAACCTGATGCGCATTTTTTTTATGTTTACAGTTTTGGGATAAGATAATCAGTTTATGATATAAAACATGATTTTTTTAAGTATACGGGTCAACTCACGAAACCGTCAAGCGATCGGAACACGACCCGTTTAGCCCAAAACTGACCTGAACATGTTTATACTAAACCCAAACCCCGAATAAATGTTAGATTCGCATCGTGTCAAAAATTCACACCCCTACTCAAACCCAAGGCGTACTGTAAAATAAAAACTGATGGCATACGATGATGGCAGCTGAGCGACAAAGAGAGGCACTACTGGCACCGCTGTCTTCATACTCATCATAGTCTGACTCAATAAGTCGTTGCTGTTCAGCAGCTGACATAGCTGAGACTCGAGGATCACTGCAATGGAAACCATGTTTGGCTAATCAAATTGATGCCATCAAGTTATTTGTAATGAGAATAATAGAATAAGTAAATAACATGCCTGATATCAATGAGGGTGTCATCAGATTGAGGTGGGGGAGCAGTGTAACCAGGTTTGTAAGGCTGTCGAATGAAGATTTTTCCAACACGTCAGCCGTTTATATGTCTGAGTTACATTAAGAATACTACTGGGAATTCGTCTAAAACCTATGGAAATAATTCACTACCGACAATATTCCCAATGAGGATAATGGGAAACTAGCGATATACGTCTCAATATAAGGAGACACAGTCAAACACGAAAACTTACATACAAAATCTGCTATTAAATTAAACAAGAAGAAAGCAGGCATTTGAGATACCTGACGACAGATTTCACAAACTATGTCTCTTTTCTCATTGCACCATCGTTGAACGCATTTCCTATGAGCAAACTGCAAAATGTGAGTACTTTAGTATTAGCATGATTTATGCCCAGAATACAAGACACAGGTAACGCTTACATGGGAGCATAAGTCTAGCTTCTTATTTTATTATGAAAGGAGAGACAGAAACTTGGGGCATTATTTTCCCAAATCTTATATACACAACACACAAGTTAGTTATCTTATACTTTGTATTTTGTGGCCGTGAGAACCCGTTACCAGAAAACTAAGGGACCCCACCAATACCCTGTCAACGAATAGTATCAGGTAAAATGCAGTTTGCGCTGGGCAAGTGGGCTTCAAGGGGTTAAAGGTAGAAGCCAGTGAAAGCTGGATTCGAACCTGAAACCTCCGCCAAAGAGAATATATCTACTACCATCCCGGTTTCTAACTACTATAACAACGCATACATCCAGGTTTGACGTATATTACGAATACCAGCATAAAATTTATTAATATAAGAAATGTTACCTTGAGGCTGCCACTGCAAGCACAAGGAACTTCCACGTTTTCGATGATATCTTCCTCCTGGCAGATTCGACATTCAACTGATTGAATCAACGACTCTTCTACACCATGAGCCTCAGATTTTTCATCAGGATCAACACGTAAACTTAGGTGCTCCTCCATCTGCAAAAAAAGGGAATCAACAACAAATGTATCATCTCATATATCACCTCCCCCCCCCCCCCCCCCCCCCCCCCCAAAAAAAAAAAAAAAAAACTTTCAAAGTTTAAACCCTAAAACTTGAATTGGGGGTATTTATCAATACACCTTATACTATCATAACATTAAAACAATCAAATTTCAATCATCAATCAAGTTTACTATCCAGTTTTCATCACTAATAAGGCTATCGATGAAGAATTACACCACAATTTTCTTCTAGGTGTTCAGAATCACAAACACCGACTAATTAACATAAACTAACCAAACTGAAGCAATTGCGGATGAAAACCTTATGAATTGAAGGTCAATATGCAGATCAAAACATGAAAAATTCATAAGATTAATACGAAATTGAAAGTAGATTGAAATTGGATACCTTTGAAGAAGTTATCGAGTATGAATTGATTTTGGAATCAGTCGTTGACAGGTCAAGTCGTTAGCTAGATATTTGGGTTGTTTAGACGATGATAATCGGATATAGTATTGAACCGGGTCGGGTCGGGTCCGGCTATGAATGTCTATATGTTTCTATTAGTTGTTATTTTAATATTTTTGTTAGAATTTGCATATTACTAACTAGGTTAGAATCCCGTGTATTACACGGTTTGAATAAATGTAATTTTATATATTGAAAAATAAAAAGTTATATTTTTATGAACCCCTCTTTTCAAAAAAAAATATTTTTATGAACCTCGTATGTACGGGTTAAATATATGTAATTTTATATATCAAATAATAAAAAAAAATTATATCTTTAAAAATCATGTTTATTATACAGATTAAATAAATGTAATTTTGTATACTAAATACTAAAAACGCCGTATCGATAAAAAAACCCGTGTATAATCGGGTTGAATAAATCTACCAAATAATAAAAAAAAAATTACACCCTTAAAAACCCCGTATGTTACACGTGTTGAATAGATCTGAAAAAGAGTTATATCTTTAAAAACCATGTGTATTACACATATTAAATAAATGTAATTTTGTATATTAAATGCTAAAAACGTCATATCTTAGAAAACCCGTGTATAGTTGGGTTGAAAAATATACCAAATAATAAAAACATTATATCCTTAAAAACCCCGTGTATTACACGTGTTGAATAAATCTAATTTTACATAGAAAATGATAAAAGGTTATATCTTTAAATATTTCGTGTATTACACAGGTTATATAAATGTTATTTTATATAGTAAATAATAAAAGAGTTATATTTTTTTAAAACCCCGAATTTTACGCGTGTGGAATAAATATAATTTTGTAGGGAAATGATCAAATAGGAAGTTTATTTTGGCTCGGAAGTGTAGGAAGCAATAAGATTATGACATGTGGCAACATTTAAAATAAAGAGAAAGACTATTTTAGTCAATCCAACCCTTTCTTCTTCCTTTTCAAAACCCAGTAACTTCAAAACCCACCATTTTCAAAACCCACCATCTTCAACCATTTCTTCACTTTCTATCTCAATAATCACTACATTATAGTGCGATTTTCGTCACCAATCAATGATTCAAACACCCGATCAACGTGTTCTTAAGAAGATTAACCTTATTTGTCGAGGCATAAATCACAAACTAATCACCAGATTAGTTTGGTGTTTCTTCATTGGCGCCCACCGATTTTGTACAATCACTTTCGTCTTCTTTTTCTGAGCTGTTCTTTTCTCTCGATCAATGGCTGATCAGGGAATCCCTTTCCCACCCATCGGTGCACGCTCTCAAGCAGGTACAGTGGAGGACATCTCGCATGTCCAAAAACCTACCCATTGACGAGTATACCTAGGGGGAGGGCACAAACGTTAGGGCCATCCGCGCAAGTGGTATCCGTACCACCCAAACGGTAACCCCAACAAGTCATGGTGCTGGTCTGTCAGCAACAGCGCCATCAAACATATCTACGTTGTTAGAACTACCAAAGGGAGAAACTCTCGCCTCCTGGTATGCAAAGTCTCAAGCGACATTGAATCTGATCTACACGCAGCTAAGCGCGCATTAGGCGCTAATTCAAACGTAGACACAACCATCTCCATTTATGACTCCTACACCACGACAAGTGGACAACCAAACTCCGCACCATGCACGCGCGCAGATTGAACTGCATGAAAGGTCGCCATCACCAAGAAGCCAGAGTACGCATGATACGCACGACACTTATGGAGAAACATAGAGCAACTATGACAATCACACTCCTCAACAGCGGGAGCCTCCGTTGAGTAGCCGGCTCGGGCCGTGCAACATAAACAATGAGTGGGATCGAAACACCGACAAAGAGGACTCAACGTATCAGTGAGAAGAGTGCTCAGTTTTTAGCAGACTGCAGAAAAATCAAGAAGCTTACAAGCCACGGGCGCGAATAACATATAACCCATCGGTTGAGCATGACTACACCATGGTTTACAGACCAGCAGTAGCAGCAGCAGAGAAATCCACTTGCGCGAGTGGTATTCGTGAGATTGCTCTCGCGCCACTAGAGAAAGCCAAGCTCCCGCAAGCCATTTCCAAGTTCAACGGTCTCACTGATCCAGACGACCATATCCAATTGTTTACAAGCGTTTGCGTCGTAGGAGGATGGACCATGACCATGTGGTGCCATCTTTTCGTGCAGACCTTCACAGGGGCAGCACGCGCATGGTTCGACAGTTTCCGGTCAGGGAGAATAAAATCTTGGACTGATCTGCAAGAAAAATTCCTCGCTCACTTCAGCTAGCAGCGACGGTACACGCGTGATACCTCTGAGGTGATGGATATCTGGAGGCGCGAGGGCTAAGGGTTGGAAGACGTCATCACTCGCTTCAACAATGAGTGTTTAGAGATCGGTGGGGTTAGCGAAGATCTCATGCACACCCACTTTAAGAAGGCCATTGTTAGACCCTAACACGTATTTGACAAAAGTCGCAGCGGAAATTCGTGCCATAAAATTTCTTTCTTTATAAATACCTCAACTTATTTATACCTTAACTTTAACATAACTCTTATTCATAAATCCGTCATCCTCTTATTTACTAATTAAAAACATAGCTTATGTTTTCTACATTTTACATTCAACTTCCCCGCACAATCTCTCTAGTGACTCGATCTTCGACCTCTTTTCCTTGTGATAATCGCCCGTGATCCGTACAACCTGCACTCACCACATACATTCAAAACATTAGCACACATTATATAACCAAGATCATTCGCGTACACTTCACATTTAGATCTTTAAGAAACTTTAAGCATCTCATCTGCGTATCCATTTCCTGGTGAGGCTTCAATAACGTACCTGCATTACTTTTCATTCTCAAGGTACACCATTAATAACGTTAACGCTTAACGTGTCAGATTCATGACTACATATGTACTTACATACATACATACATACATACATACATACATACACATCTACATACGTACCTACCATCCCTACAACTTTACAGATGTGCATACAATCATTCTTGACTTTATACATACCTACATACACAACTACATACATACATACCTCTCCTACATCTTTACATACATGCGTACACTCATAAATATTCTTATACATACGTACATACACAACTACATACATACATAACTCTCCTGCATCTTTACATACATGCGTACACTCATAAGTATTCTTATACATACGTACATACACATCTACATACGTAGATACCCTTCCTACATCGTTACAAACATGCATACACTCGTACATTTCTTTATACACATACATACACATCTACATACATACATACCTCTCCTACATCTTTACATACATGCGTACACTCATACATATTCTTATACATACGTACATACACACCTACATACGTAGATACCCTTCCTACATCGTTACAAACATGCATACACTCGTACATATCTTTATACATACATACATACATATCTACATACGTACATACCTTAACGAACACGTATTAGATCACGTGTATCTCCTACATAATCATTCATTATTTACATGGGTCTTAGACTTAGTTTTATAACCCATAAACATCTAAGGAACCATCAAAATCATGTTTGGAAGGTCCGCCGTAGTCCACGGATAACAAACCGAAGCCTACGATACATAAATCAACTTAGAAACAAGATTTCAGCTTTTTAGACTTGGGGAGGTCGTCGGCGATGGCCCTAGGCCCGTCGGCGACGGCCCGTGGTTCTTCCCGTAGCCAAAAACCCCGTAGACAGGTAAATAACCCGTCAGCAAAAAAATCAACTTTCTAGAGCCCGTCGGCGACTACCCTTGACCCGTCGGCGACTACCTCTAGAAATGGCA
This sequence comes from Helianthus tuberosus, assembly GCA_030545235.1. Classification (NCBI taxonomy): domain Eukaryota; kingdom Viridiplantae; phylum Streptophyta; class Magnoliopsida; order Asterales; family Asteraceae; genus Helianthus; species Helianthus tuberosus. The sequence continues at coordinate 17,033 of JARYGA010055390.1, read as the reverse complement.
CTTTTCTGCAGTTCCGTTTCGTCGTCCGTACGCACTAAAACGCGCATAACTTTTGAACCGTTTACCCGTTTAACCTCCCGTTTCTTCCTACATGCTTGTAAATTCACATTCTATCATATAAACTTAAAATCCCACATCCGGATTAACGAAATTCTTATCTTACGCCTTATCGACTTATTATCACATTCCAATTATTTGACCCATTATGGGTATTTGCGCATTAATTGGTTTATGACATACCAAGACCATACTCTTCACTTCCATACTTGCTCAAAACATTATACTCATCAAATAACTTGTTCCTAAACTACTTGTTAAGATCGTTTGCCCAAAATACCCATCAAGGGCATTTTGGTCAACTTTAAATTCCATCCTTTACAACATAAGATTACGTCACATATTTGACCTCAACCATCAAGTTTAGTAAATTAAAACACCATATCACCTATCCAAACATAAGAAGTGATTATAGAAATCACTTACCTTATGCGTCCGCGCTCGTATCCGATTCCTTGCCTCATCTTGACCCGTTAACACCTCCTACTTGAGTCCGTCACGACGTGATTCCTATACTTTCATTTCATCGAAACCACGCTCTTATTAGCATACTCATTTGTACATGTAACATTCATATCATTCGCATAATTCACACTTAACTTGCCTTAGTCATTTCTAACAAGCATTAAAATACATAATCAACTTCATATAATCATATCCGTATACGTTAAACTCATATAACTCATCATGTCATTACATTTAACACGGATTGCTATAACATGTACCATACGACTTCCCATCAACCTACAATTACGACCATGAGTCAAATCATGTTTCTTATACTTAGTTGACTTTCAAAAGTCAACTATTAACCATACTCAACTATCGACTTATCATCGAATACCCGTAACATCATAATCGACTATACGTACGACACTATATACATTTCATCATACACTTGATGTGAGTACTACCTTTTAAGCATAACGTACAACTATTTCATGCACAATTCTTCTAAACTCATACATAACCCATCAAAACCAACTACTAATCATCATGTATCATTCCAAATGAACATTAAACATAACATCATCATATTCCTATACTTTCATCTAACAATACTTCATCATACCCACATAATACATCAATCTTTCAACAAGACTTGAACATAGGAGGTGATTCTAGTCATCATCTTCACCCTAACTAAAGGATTAGTAGACCGCATAGCAACCTCACTCGTTCAAACACAATGTACAAGCTCCTAATGCATAAGTTTGACCGACATATACTTTCAACCCGATTTTATATACGAGTACCATCTAAAGCATATTTTTCCAAGTTAGTAAACCACTACTTTTATCACAATCGCTTTCTATACATGTAAACTCACAACTTGCATACAATTTCACTTTCTAGCTTTACCTAGTCATTTTATCAAACACTTGGTGTGCGTACAACCTACTATGCATAGTTTACAACTAGTTCAAGCATAGTCATTAACTTCCAACTTCTAAATCACCAAGAGAGTGTTGAAAATCACATTCCATTCATACAATTAACCCTAAACTAACATCACCAAACCCATTTCAAGCTAGTAACAAATACATCAAACAAGGATTGGACATGGGTAGAACACCCATGTCGCTACCTTCATTCAACATTGTGGGTTTCTTCTTAAATCATCAAATTAACCGAAATCATACATAATACACGTTTTATATAGCGATTCTAACACATAATCACGCTTAATTTCAAACCAATTCGTGGATTAATCAATAACCCACTTCATGTAAGATCAAAAATTCACAAATTTCAACTTACCACATGTTCATCTTGTCTAGATGATTAAGAATATAAGCTCATGCATCCGATTTCTCCCCAAAATCAGGTTCAATTCTTGAGTTCTTGTAAGTAGTTGAAGGAGAAGGGTTTCCCCTTGCTCCTGATCGTTCTCACGCACACACACACCTTGTGTGTGTGAGTTTTTGTTTTAATTAAATTCATTTTCAAATTTGGCAATCCTAGTCCCTCAAGTTTATCACCCATCATAGTTGCCACAAGTTTCTTCCCTTTACTTAATTTGCTAGACATTTAACTAGGTTTACTAACCTAGTTATTATACCTCATTTTGTTAAACATGATAACAAACTAGCAAATTAATAATCTGATTTTGGGGTGTTACAAGTCTACCCCCCTTAAATGAGGTTTCGTCCCCGAAACCTTTCTCATTTTCCCTTACACACACACACATATATGTTTGACTTAACACTCACATCGTAATCATAAGTAATCATCCTATCTCATTTCATAATTATTCAAACATTTAGCTTCTTCTTCTTAACAAGTCTGTACTTTCCATGGCATACTTTCATATAACATTCTCATTTCCTTTGACCCGTTAATAATAGGTTAATATACATACTTATTCAAACTTATAATAATGCTTACACTCATATGATCCGTTTATAACGGATTTAGTACTTTCATCTCATCCTTTAAGATTCCATTCCATAGACACATTGTATAACATTTAACTCTTGTTTTGTTATCACAACAAAACTGCTATGTCATCGTCATACCTACGTGCTTAACTTCGTAGCTAACATCGCTCTACATTTCTATATCCTTTTGTTTATTTGCTTTACATTTACTTATATGACTTGTTTGACGCATACATGGTCAAGCTACTGACTTCTTCTTATTTAGACTAGTTTCGTCTTTTATATCTTAAATATGTTTCGCGAATTCGAACACATTACTCATACCTTTCGTACCTTCTTTGTTTTGAATCCGTCTCGCGGATTCAAGCATTGCATTCATACTTTAACTTCTTTCATGTTTCGAATCTGTCTCGCGGATTCTAACATAGCATTTCATGTTTCGAATCCGTCTCGCGGATTCTAACATAGCATTTCATGTTTCGAATCCGTCTCGCGGATTCTAACATAGCATTTCATGTTTCGAATCCGTCTCGCGGATTCTAACATAGCATTTCATGTTTTGAATCCGTCTCGCGGATTCTAACATAGCATTTCATGTTTCGAATCCGTCTCGCGGATTCTAACATAGCATTTCATGTTTCGAATCCGTCTCGCGGATTCTATCATAGCATTTCATGTTTCGAATCCGTCTCGCGGATTCTAACATAGCATTTCATGTTTCGAATCCGTCTCGCGGATTCTAACATAGCATTTCATGTTTCGAATCCGCCTCGCGGATTCTAACATAGCATTTCATGTTTCGAATCCGTCTCGCGGATTCTAACATAGCATTTCATGTTTCGAATCCGTCTCGCGGATTCTATCATAGCATTTCATGTTTCGAATCCGTCTCGCGGATTCTAACATAGCATTTCATGTTTCGAATCCGCCTCGCGGATTCTAACATAGCATTTCATGTTTCGAATCCGCCTCGCGGATTCTAACATAGCATTTCATGTTTCGAATCCGTCTCGCGGATTCTAACATAGCATTTCATACTCTCATTCTTGAGAGTCTTACGTTTCTCTTCACCCTCACGTCCACCTACTACTTAATTCTAACGGACACACCTGTAACAATTATCACGGGCTCACGAAAGTCATGCGTTTCTTGTGTACTGGCCAGGTACACAATCCACACACTAGTTTCGTGTCTTCGTGTAATTGTCACCTTATGTCCGAAGAATTAGGTTTCGGCACGTGTAACATTTCCAAAACTTCATTACCATTCTTATCATTATTTTTCATTTAAAATTTTCCTTTCATTGTTAGGTTTTACCATCACATGTACTTACATATATTAAATATATGTACTTGGGTCAATATGTCAAATTACATACCTTGGTGTCGGTGCTAGACCGCATCCACAAATCATTCTTTCCAAGCAACCATGCTTACCTTACACATAACATATAGTTAGTTATCTTCCAATACATACTTAAGCACATACTTACCTTTGCTTCTACCTTTAGATCTTGGTCGAGTCTCGGATTGTACGGGTTTCTTGTCATAAGAGCACACAGGTTCGAGTTCAAGTACCTATCCTCTTGTACTTGATTCTCTCAAACCAGGGCTCTGATACCAACTTGTTAGACCCTAACACGTATTTGACAAAAGTCGCAGCGGAAATTCGTGCCATAAAATTTCTTTCTTTATAAATACCTCAACTTATTTAAACCTTAACTTTAACATAACTCTTATTCATAAATCCGTCATCCTCTTATTTACTAATTAAAAACATAGCTTATGTTTTCTACATTTTACATTCAACTTCCCCGCACAATCTCTCTAGTGACTCGATCTTCGACCTCTTTTCCTTGTGATAATCGCCCGTGATCCGTACAACCTGCACTCACCACATACATTCAAAACATTAGCACACATTATATAACCAAGATCATTCGCGTACACTTCACATTTAGATCTTTAAGAAACTTTAAGCATCTCATCTGCGTATCCATTTCCTGGTGAGGCTTCAATAACGTACCTGCATTACTTTTCATTCTCAAGGTACACCATTAATAACGTTAACGCTTAACGTGTCAGATTCATGACTACATATGTACTTACATACATACATACATACATACACATCTACATACGTACCTACCATCCCTACAACTTTACAGATGTGCATACAATCATTCTTGACTTTATACATACCTACATACACAACTACATACATACATACCTCTCCTACATCTTTACATACATGCGTACACTCATAAATATTCTTATACATACGTACATACACAACTACATACATACATAACTCTCCTACATCTTTACATACATGCGTACACTCATAAGTATTCTTATACATACGTACATACACATCTACATACGTAGATACCCTTCCTACATCGTTACAAACATGCATACACTCGTACATTTCTTTATACACATACATACACATCTACATACATACATACCTCTCCTACATCTTTACATACATGCGTACACTCATACATATTCTTATACATACGTACATACACACCTACATACGTAGATACCCTTCCTACATCGTTACAAACATGCATACACTGGTACATATCTTTATACATACATACATACATATCTACATACGTACATACCTTAACGAACATGTATTAGATCACGTGTATCTCCTACGTAATCATTCATTATTTACATGGGTCTTAGACTTAGTTTTATAACCCATAAACATCTAAGGAACCATCAAAATCATGTTTGGAAGGTCCGCCGTAGTCCACGGATAACAAACCGAAGCCTACGATACATAAATCAACTTAGAAACAAGATTTCAGCTTTTTAGACTTGGGGAGGTCGTCGGCGACGGCCCTAGGCCCGTCGGCGACGGCCCGTGGTTCTTCCCGTAGCCAAAAACCCCGTAGACAGGTAAATAACCCGTCAGTAAAAAAATCAACTTTCTAGAGCCCGTCGGTGACTACCCTTGACCCGTCGGCGACTACCTCTAGAAATGGCACTTTTCTGCAGTTCCGTTTCGTCGTCCGTACGCACTAAAACGCGCATAACTTTTGAACCGTTTACCCGTTTAACCTCCCGTTTCTTCCTACATGCTTGTAAATTCACATTCTATCATATAAACTTAAAATCCCACATCCGGATTAACGAAATTCTTATCTTACGCCTTATCGACTTATTATCACATTCCAATTATTTTAACCATTATGGGTATTTGCGCATTAATTGGTTTATGACATACCAAGACCATACTCTTCACTTCCATACTTGCTCAAAACATTATACTCATCAAATAACTTGTTCTTAAACTACTTGTTAAGATCGTTTGCCCAAAATACCCATCAAGGGCATTTTGGTCAACTTTAAATTCCATCCTTTACAACATAAGATTACGTCACATATTTGACCTCAACCATCAAGTTTAGTAAATTAAAACACCATATCACCTATCCAAACATAAGAAGTGATTATAGAAATCACTTACCTTATGCGTCCGCGCTCGTATCCGATTCCTTGCCTCATCTTGACCCGTTAACACCTCCTACTTGAGTCCGTCACGACGTGATTCCTATACTTTCATTTCATCGAAACCACGCTCTTATTAGCATACTCATTTGTACATGTAACATTCATATCATTCGCATAATTCACACTTAACTTGCCTTAGTCATTTCTAACAAGCATTAAAATACATAATCAACTTCATATAATCATATCCGTATACGTTAAACTCATATAACTCATCATGTCATTACATTTAACACGGATTGCTATAACATGTACCATACGACTTCCCATCAACCTACAATTACGACCATGAGTCAAATCATGTTTCTTATACTTAGTTGACTTTCAAAAGTCAACTATTAACCATACTCAACTATCGACTTATCATCGAATACCCGTAACATCATAATCGACTATACGTACGACACTATATACATTTCATCATACACTTGATGTGAGTACTACCTTTTAAGCATAACGTACAACTATTTCATGCACAATTCTTCTAAACTCATACATAACCCATCAAAACCAACTACTAATCATCATGTATCATTCCAAATGAACATTAAACATAACATCATCATATTCCTATACTTTCATCTAACAATACTTCATCATACCCACATAATACATCAATCTTTCAACAAGACTTGAACATAGGAGGTGATTCTAGTCATCATCTTCACCCTAACTAAAGGATTAGTAGACCGCATAGCAACCTCACTCGTTCAAACACAATGTACAAGCTCCTAATGCATAAGTTTGACCGACATATACTTTCAACCCGATTTTATATACGAGTACCATCTAAAGCATATTTTTCCAAGTTAGTAAACCACTACTTTTATCACAATCGCTTTCTATACATGTAAACTCACAACTTGCATACAATTTCACTTTCTAGCTTTACCTAGTCATTTTATCAAACACTTGGTGTGCGTACAACCTACTATGCATAGTTTACAACTAGTTCAAGCATAGTCATTAACTTCCAACTTCTAAATCACCAAGAGAGTGTTGAAAATCACATTCCATTCATACAATTAACCCTAAACTAACATCACCAAACCCATTTCAAGCTAGTAACAAATACATCAAACAAGGATTGGACATGGGTAGAACACCCATGTCGCTACCTTCATTCAACATTGTGGGTTTCTTCTTAAATCATCAAATTAACCGAAATCATACATAATACACGTTTTATATAGCGATTCTAACACATAATCACGCTTAATTTCAAACCAATTCGTGGATTAATCAATAACCCACTTCATGTAAGATCAAAAATTCACAAATTTCAACTTACCACATGTTCATCTTGTCTAGATGATTAAGAATATAAGCTCATGCATCCGACTTCTCCCCAAAATCAGGTTCAATTCTTGAGTTCTTGTAAGTAGTTGAAGGAGAAGGGTTTCCCCTTGCTCCTGATCGTTCTCACGCACACACACACCTTGTGTGTGTGAGTTTTTGTTTTAATTAAATTCATTTTCAAATTTGGCAATCCTAGTCCCTCAAGTTTATCACCCATCATAGTTGCCACAAGTTTCTTCCCTTTACTTAATTTGCTAGACATTTAACTAGGTTTACTAACCTAGTTATTATACCTCATTTTGTTAAACATGATAACAAACTAGCAAATTAATAATCTGATTTTGGGGTGTTACAGCCATACGCTGTGATAGTCTAATTAGGACTATCACTGTAAGAGACGGTATGCCAAAAGAGTGGGATAAGTTGATGGAAGCGCGAGATTATAGCGCAAACAAAGGAAACGTTAACCGGTTCAAGGTCTGGTCGTTACTCGAAAGATCACTACTCAACATACCATTACTCGAAAGACTATTCACGTGACTCCAGCAAGCGTGACAAAAGGAAAAGACACTCTAACTGGAGGTTAAGTCAGTCGCACAACGATGATGAAAGACACCAACATGGTGAAGATGCGCGAGCTATGAACGACGAGATAGGGCACACAAAGGCAAGCAAGGGCGAGAATCAATAGAGAAAATGGACTCCGCTGACTAAGACACCCCTAGAGGTTCTTAACATGAAGAAGTTGGATCTCAAAGATCCACCACCAATGCGCAACAAGAATGGCCAAGTCCCTAGTTTGTTCTATGAGTTCCACAAAGATACTGGGCACTTGATCGATGATTGCATCCACCTGCGTATGGAAATAGAGAAAGCTCTGAAGAGTGGCAAGTTGGAGCACCACTTGAAGAACGTGCGCAAGGAAACAAAGAAGATACAGAGGATTGGATGAACGTGTGATCGATGGGCTTCCTTACCGACATAAATCCAAGTAAGTAAGTGATAGAGGCATTAGGATTAAACCTATTTTTCACTTTACACCTTAGTCCACACATGCCTTAAGATTTGTAATTTCCGTGCACGCAACAAACATCTGCTTGTTTTCATTTTCGCAGGCCACGCGCCATTTTCAGTGCTCTTCTGCCAGCGTGTCCTCACTCGCTTGAAGTTTGTTCTTTAAACCCTGGAGGCCCCATTCCTCTGACTTCTTCTCCTACTCAAAGACATCCTTCTGTTTGGCAAATTCAGCCTTTTCCTTCTCAAATAGCTCGGCTTTAGCGGCCAGTCGCTCTCGATACTTCTCCCAACTGGCGTGCTCCAGATACATTGTGCGCCATTCACGAGTAATTTGGTGACTTGTAAAAGAAAAGTTGGCCTGGGCAAAAACATGCGATCTATACAAAGCATCGTGCCCACGGTCCTTTTGGTGGCGCACCTCACCGAGGGGAAGGCCCCCATAAACCACTCCCTGCAAGACTAGAAGTCAGCAAAGGTATCACCTTGTCTTACCTTCCACACAGGGGCGTGGATCTCATTGGCGCGACTTTCATCATATGACTTGTAGTAGATGTCGCCCAATGTGTCTTTGGGCCGGATCAGCGAAGGATCCCTTGTACAAGTCTTGTGTGAGCTATCCTTTCTGCTGCCCGCACCAGATCCACCCGCGCCTTCGCCCGCAACATTCTGGGTCTCCACACGACCCTCTTCATGAATGTCGTCAGCAAACACCCCCCGTGTTTGGTGTAACTTTTTCTATCTCGACAGGGGCAGTCTGCTGCATGATGGGTTTTTCAACCCGCACTTCTGTTTCCACGCTCTCAAAGATTGGCTTTTTAACATCCGTAACCTTCACAACCTCCGGAGTTATATCGCTAGGCTACTTCCCAGCCTTCAAAGGCCCTGCTTCTTTCTCATTAGAGGCATTTTTCCTGATCAACTCCTTTCTAGTGGCAACCTTTTTAGCAGCAGGGGTAACCTCAGACTTTGTCTCCGCGCGAGACCTCTTAGAGGCATTTTTCCTGATCAACTCCTTAGGATCAGGGTCAGCTTCAGTTTCTTTAATTTGGGCAGACGACGGGGTCGCGCCAAATTCTGGGCCCTTGGAGCCCACGCTCCCTGAGCTCCGCGCACCTGTCGCCGAGCTGCCTTGTGGTTTCCCACATATAGTGTACAATTCCTCAAAGGAATCAGATACATATATAAAGTCCTCTAGACTACTTTGTCGAAAGCGAGCATTACCTTTCAGGGACGCAGCATCAGACACTGCGCTGGCAGTCTCCGCCTTCTTGCTAGCCACTTCTCCGGCAACGATTACTTTTTTCTTGCTCACCCTCTTCGGTCTCTTCTCTTCTGGGTCAATCCCCAAGTTGCGCAACACACCTGCAAACATATCATGAGGTGGATTTAACTCATGTTCGGATGTGACTCCTCACTGGAAAGATACATAAATTCTTTCCTAGCATGAGTTACAACCCTACATGGCCTAGGATTGGGAATGCGTGCACCTTCAGTCGCAACAGGAGGGGCATCGAATACTTCAACTGGCGCGTACATGAAATTCGGTCGAATATGTTCCAACCAGAATTCTTCTCCCTCGCGCATGGGCCTTACGCCCGTAACACCAGCATGGGCTGGGAACGCACGATAATACAACGAACTTCTGCATTCAGAAATGAGGAGTTAACAACAGATTAAGTAACATTCAAGATTATAATATGAGAGTAAGTAAACAAAGGAACTTACCTTGTATTCAAGCAAGAGAATATGCACGTTCTCGATGTCTTCCGACCATTTATCACTCATAGCGGCAACGACTAACACTTGCTCGCCGAATACTTGGTTCAGTAGCGCTAGCAGTTTTTCATACCACGCCGTGCCACGTGGAATTTTCAACTCTTCCTTGGGGATCGGCCCACATAGCCCGAAATTGCATCTCCATCAGAACCACTTCAGCGCGGATATAGAAAAATTTCATCTTCCAATCATGGAAGCTCTTTGGAGGGTTAATCAGAATCTTCTTTACAACGCCTAAAGCAAAAAAGAAGAACCCCATATTGCTCTGTAGTTGGTAAAAAAACCCCTAAATTTATCAATTGTCGGCTCCTCTCCTTGTGACCAGCAAACAAATTCAAAGTGCCTAATACGCACCATGTCCATGGGGCTCAACTGTGAAATATGGAAAGAATAGTATTGACGGATATTGCCCAAGAAATGGGTTGCTAGCAAACGGAAGTTACCTTCTCCAAAAAAGTCGGCGAACAATGTTATGTATCCCGTCGATGCATCAGCGGCTGTTTGCCCCTGAGACAGATGTCTTGCATCCCATTCTTCAGCAAACGGATATCCTCGAACCACCTGCTCGAAGAATCCTTGATCCCACTTCAGTGGCGGCAAACCACCACCAGTTTCTTCCACCGGTAATACATCTTCGCCAGTCGACATATTGGTATAACAGATTCAAGAAACAGAAGAAGAATAGTTCGAAGATCTGTAGAAAATCTGATGAAGAACTTTGAAGATTTGAAGATAAAAGAAGGAAATAGAAGAGATTTGAAGAAACAGTGATCTCAAATCTCTCCCCGTCGCCTATTTATACCGATCGCATTTAATGCGATGGGTAACGATGCCGAAGCAGCCGCGCGCGTGTCCAACCAGAGGTTGACACGTCGGGTAGGAAATATGGAGCGACGGTTACCACGTGCACGTGGGCCTCACTCGCCTGACACTAGATGAAACGGCGTGCCTGACACAGTGACAGTACAATCGTCACTATGTCAGCGGTCAGCTCAAATGTCATTGTCACCACCAACTTGCACCAACCTTTTTCAAATTTCAAGAAATTTCCCGCGTAAGTTACACCACGTGAATGGCAATTCATTTACATGCGTGCCAACTTTTCTAGCCAAGAAGACTCTTTCAGAGTAACAGAGCTATCACACCCCAACCGATGGCGGAAACATCGGGGCGCGGCACTGAGCGAAACAGATTGTCCAAGAGATTCCATAACAACTACGTTTACCAATTATTTAAGCATCACGTCCCATACCATGACATAATAAGTAACACAGTTATTACAGACAAGTAGTTCTCAAAGACAAATAAAAGTTGTTCCGACAACTCATAAAATGTTTGTTTGTTTCTAGACTCTTCCTAACTTGATTCCACAAAAGCTAGCAAGCATCCTAGCATCTCAAACACCTGTCACATACGTTAAAATAGAGGTCAATACACATAGTGTAAAGGTGAGCATACGGATTTAATAGTATAATAGTAGTGAAAGCGAGTTTACGCATAACCAACATGTAACATGTATAATGTGAAGCAAGTAGGTTATCGACAATGAAATATGCACAGACGTGACTGCGAGTTGTAGAATGTGCAACACATATCACCACTGTGACATGTGAGAAAAGCCCTTAACAACCCCTGTCCACGACAGGTGCTGAGTCCAAACTATAGTACTATCATTGCTAAGGTGTCAGGCAACAATCACTGTGTAAACATAACATACAAGAATTCATCGAGTAACACGTATAACATGCAGTAACGGTTAGCGTATAAAAGTGTTTATGTTGTGTAATCGATGTGGTTTAGTATAAGTAACGTATGTAACACCCAAAAGTGCTTAAAGCAAAAAGGGATCGAGTATACTCACAGATAGTGTTTAATAAGTAAACACCGTCTTGGATTGAAGGGAGCGCTGGAGAGTTAGCCTGATTACAGAACGATAGCGTAAGCGAAGAACAGTGCGTAAAACGGTGCGAGTGAACAGGACGACGGATTGTCATCCGATCAGATGACCTTCCGGACGGATGGCCATTCGATCGGAGGGTGATCCGTTTGGGATGGATGTGTTTGTGTATGATGACTTTGAAGTTTTCGTTGTAGCATTTTAAAATCAGAGAAGTATCTCTATGTCACACCCCGACCACGTATGACATACAAAACGCGGCGGAAACGTCGGGGAGTGTTGTAACAGAATTAATTGTTTCATAACCATGGCATTCAAAGTTGTAATTTTATTTATAAACATAAGAGTTACATCGTCTTAAACAGGAAATAAAGAGTTCAGAACATAACTAAACTAAGTCTATCTTCATTTTATGTCTCTAAGGCACAAGTCCGCCCTAGTGTCACGATCATCATCCTACGAAAAAGCTCCTGAAAACACATGTGAAAATAGGTACGTCAGCATAAAAATGCCTGTGAGATACATAGGTTTTGTGAAAATAGGATTCATGACTTATAAGTTTAGGAAAAATTGTTTAATAACAGTCAGTCATGAACCTTGTAAGTTGTTTTGTTTTGTAAATCATTAAAAGGCAATGATATGTATAAGTAAGAGAATAATGTAAGGTTAAAAGAATAACCAAGTAAAAATGAGTTTGTATAAGATAAGTTGTTTTGTAAATCAACGTCTTGTGAAAATAAGTTGTTTATGTAAAATGTAATATGTCAAATATTGAAATGATTTAAGTAACGCTACGACATGAAATATCATACAAACACTTATTTATAGGAAGTACCAGCGGCGTATCCACCATGCTTGTATTATATTACACACGCCTCGTTACTCGAATCATTTACCCAAACCAACCATCAATGTAAATTGTTCATGTATAAATGAATTGTCATGTGTTAATGTGTAAACCATATTGAAATGTCTATGTCCAATGTAAACCACTAAATGTGTATATCAATGTCAAAATGTTTATGTTAATGTAGATCATGTAATGTTTACCCAAAAATATCATGTATGGTAAGTGAAATATATCAACTAAACCATATGTAAAATGCACAAAAACAAGGTATTGAAGTAAAACATGGTTTAAATCAAAGTTATGTTTTGTGGAACAAATGAATGCTTTACTGATACAAACATTTATGCGGTATTGTGAAAATGCATACATCCAAGCCTTGAGACTGTGGCGATAAACCCTTAAACAAATTAAAGGTTTATCTAAGTTATGTGTATCGAATTCGGTCATTCCTTCCAATCCAAACAAACCCAGGATTTCAGGAACGGGAGTTGTCAATTCCTATGGTACCACTACCTACTAACGAACGGCGTAGCTAATGTTAATGAATGTATTGTTCCATTGTAAACAACCCAAATGTCATAACAAAATGTAAGCATGTGATGAAAACAACTGTACTAAGTATGCACACAATGGACATACATAGCATGAAATGTAATGTAAAACAATGTACTAAGTATGCACACAATGGACATACATAGCATGAAATGTAATGTAAAACAATGTACTAAGTATGCACACAATAGACATACATAGCATGAAATGTAATGTAAAACAATATACTAAGTATGCACACAATGGACATACATAGCATGAACACAATGAAATCATGTACTATAATTGTACTAATGAACATAGCAAGTATATGATGTGAAAACAGGAAAGCATGAAAGTAACAAGTAGGCACATGTGTTTCACCCCAAAACAGTTTGGAAAACAGTAAAAGAGGGGTCTATGTACTCACTTGAGATTGCTCAGAAGTCCTAAGATAACCACCAAGCAATGCTAGAGATCACGGAATCAAACGGCACCTAATATAGGTAACTATGTTAATAAACCGGACCTAATGTCGGAGGATCGGATAGAATGAGGGTTCGTAAACCAAACGAGTATGGAGACTCGTGTGATATGGTTTAACAAAGCCCACATACTAAAACAAAACTTAACCTAAGTTTTTGTGACCCATTACGACCCGTTTTGGTAGCTTATGCTACTTTAACGCGTCGTTCGCGTAAAACGCGTTCGGAACGCCTAACTAGTCCTATGACAAGTAAAATATGCCTTAACATGTCTAATATGGTTGTCAAATCAGTTAGATGTCAAACGTTATGTTACATATGTTTAAAACGAATTTTGGCATCAAAGGGGTATTTTGGTAATTTACCTAAGGCATATAAACTACCTATCATACAACTACTTAAACGAAGCGACCATAAGGTATAACCTCGGAAGGTTATTCCCTATATGCTATGGTCACCTAATGTGTTTGGTCGGATCCTAATGATCGACCAAATGGGTCGGGTTCGAAGGTATAAGCGATTTATTAGATCGCTTACCCTTACGACCCTAGACAACGTGGTAATCATTAGGCATAGTCACAAGGGACTATAGCCATCGTGATTACAATCACGTTGCGAAGTTCAAACGAACTTCGCATTGACCATAAACTGGTCAACGCAGAAAGTCAAACAAAGTTTGACTTTCGGACTCGAAAAGCAATAAAAGAACGAAAGAATACTTACGAAGGGTCCCCGAATGCTAATCTAGATCAAAATAGCTCAGGTATGAAACAAAGGTTTCAACTTAGAGCACATTAGAACAGATTCTAGTGAGTTTGAAGCAAATGGGGGTGGGGTATTTATAGTATTTCCCGAACCGTTAAGATCGTTTCTTGAATAACGTGATCGAATCTCGTGCGTACATTTGTTGAAATGTTGTGGTGACTAAAAATGGCCCCTAATGAGCTGAAAGGGCAAGTGTGAGTGTGTGGTTGTGAGTTAATCAGCTGAAATCTGCTGACTAATCAGTCTTATCTGATCTGGTTAGGCAGTCGCGTAGCGCGACTGGTAAGGCCCTTAGGGCTCGCGCTTCGCCACCACCCCCTATTTCAGAAATGTTTCAAAAATGACAGTTTTAGTCCCTGCACGTGTTTAAGGCCTTTTTCGATGCGTTTGAGCCCCGTTAACCTCATTTCAAGGCTATAAAATGAAGTTAAAGTATAGGGAACTCAAAACATGCTAAAAAATATCTCGGATGTCGGTTCGTTTGGTCGTACGGTCGCGTTGTTCGGTTAATTACGACGGAATGCGCATAAGCGCGAAAAACGATCCAAATGACGCGACGAATGGATTTTTCTCATGCCAAACACTAAAATAAAATATTATAGTGCTTACATAAATTTTTGGATGTCCGGATGTATTCAGAACGTAAGTTATGCGCGAAAGTGCAAACTTATGCACTTTTTGACACTTTTAGTCCTTGAATGACTCAAAAGTTTATTTTAGCACACCGAACCCATCAAAGCCTATTTCTAAGCCATGTAAAGGATATTTATGGTATGTTTAACTTATGGTCATGTTTCGGAATGTCTGTTACAGTTTAAATTGGCATACTTTCGTAGTTTGTCAAGTTTAGTCCCTGTAAGCGAATTAACTTGTTTTTGCCATACCAAAGCCTTTAAAACTTATTTCTAAGTTATGTAAAGGTTATTTAAGGTATGTTAAGTATATGTTGATGTTCTGGAGTATTTGTCGCATTAAACTGATTACGTTTACGCATCAGTTTGCGTATAACTCTCTAGAAAGCGATATAGAGTTTGAAATTACACAAAAGTCAAAACATGAAAAATGTAAAACACAACCAAACAAACATTGGGATCAAATAAAATTGTTTTATTGATAAACGAACTGTTCACAATGATAACAAGCACAGATGTTACAGTCTCCCCTACTTGTGGAAATTTCGTCCCGAAATTTATCTAGAGGAAACTCGTGGGAAAAGATGCGGATATTTCGCCTTCATTTGATCTTCGCGTTCCCAAGTAAACTCGGGTCCACGTTTAGCTTCCCAGCGAACTTTGACCAAAGGAATGCGCTTGCGTTTAAGCCACTTGACTTCACGTTCCATGATTTCCACAGGCTTCTCAACAAATTTCAGTGTTTTATCAACACGAATTTCGTCAAGTGGTATGTGGAGGTTCTCATCAGCTAAACACCTTTTGAGATTGGACACGTGAAAAGTTGGATGAACATTTCCAAGTTCAGGAGGTAACTCAAGTCTGTAGGCTACCTTACCGATTCTTTCGACGATCTTGAATGGTCCAACGTATCTAGGTGCAAGTTTTCCTTTCTTTCCAAATCTGATCACACCTTTCCAAGGTGAGACCTTAAGTAATACTCGATCACCGACTTGAAATTCCAAGGGCTTGCGTTTTGGGTCTGCGTAACTCTTCTGACGGCTTCTAGCTGTCTGAAGGTTATCACGAACTTTCTTTATCTTGTCAGTTGTCTCTAAAATGAGTGCAGGTCCAGTAAGTTGAGCCTCGCCGATCTCATTCCAGCAGACTGGTGAACGGCATTTTCGACCATAGAGAGCCTCGAAAGGAGCCATTTTGATGCTGCTGTGATAACTGTTGTTGTAGGAGAATTCAATCAATGGAAGATGTGAATCCCAACTACCACCAAAGTCGATCACACAAGCTCTAAGCATATCCTCCAGAGTCTGGATTGTTCTTTCAGATTGACCATCCGTTTGCGGATGATAAGCTGTGCTCAGATTAAGTTGGGTCCCCATAGCAGATTGCATGGTTCTCCAAAAATGAGAAGTGAAACGAGCATCTCTGTCAGAAATGATGTTCAAAGGAACACCATGTCGAGCTACAATTTCATCCACATAGATTTTTGCAAGTCTGTCAGCAGGAAAATCTTCACGGATTGGCAAGAAATGTGCTGACTTAGTAAGACGATCAACGACTACCCAGATGGCATCATGACCTTTCTTTGTGCGTGGAAGTTTGGTAACAAGATCCATAGTAATGTTTTCCCATTTCCAAACTGGGATCTCTGGCTGCACCAATAAACCCGAAGGACATTGATGTTCAGCCTTAACCTTAAGACAAGTAAGGCATTTTGATACGTATAAGGCAATGTCTTTCTTCATACCAGGCCACCAATAGTGAATATGAAGATCCTTATACATTTTATCCTAGCCAGGATGAACAGAATAACGCG
>JARYGA010055389.1:0-29708 GCA_030545235.1 Helianthus tuberosus | reverse complement strand
CGGATGTTCCAAAGGTCTTAGACAAGGAGACCCTCTATCGCCGTTTCCGTTCCTAATGGTTATGGAAGCTCTTTCCAGCATTCTTTATAAAGCTGGGATAGAGGGGTGGTTTAAAGGAATCCAATTGCCTAATAATGGTCCGTTAGTCTCTCATCTTTTCTACGCGGACGATGCTCTTGTGATGGGGGAATGGAATAAGGATAATGTGATGAGCGTTTCGAGATGTTTGAGAATTTTTTATCTTTGTTTGGGATTAAAAATTAACTTACAAAAATCTAATCTATACGGGATGGGGGTGGAAGTGGATGATATTAAAGATATGGCCAAGGTGGTAGGGTGTAACACAGATAATATTCCGTTATCTTATTTAGGGATTGCGGTGGGGGCTAATATGAATAGAATAAGTAACTGGACCCCGATAGTCGAGGTTTTTGATAAAAGGTTGTCTGTTTGGAAAGCTAAAACTATCTCGATAGGGGGGAGACTTACCCTGATTAACTCAGTGTTGGAAAGTCTCCCTATATATTATTTGTCGCTTTATAAAGCCCCGGTTGGAATCATTAAAATGTTGGAAGCCAAAATGAGAAAATTTCTTTGGGCGGGTGTAAATGATAATAACAAAATGAACTGGGTGGCTTGGGAGTGGGTTACGTGGCCTAAATTAAACGGGGGGTTGGGTATCAATCGTCTCAAAGAAGTTAATGAGGCCCTTTTGGTTAAATGGGGATGGAGGTACAGGGTTGAAAAACAAAGTTTATGGAGGAAAGGATCGATGCTTGTCACGGCAAAATAAACCAGAGGTGTTATCTTCCTTTTAACGGTAATCTGGGAGGGTGTTGGAAAAATATT
Source organism: Helianthus tuberosus (assembly GCA_030545235.1). NCBI lineage: Eukaryota > Viridiplantae > Streptophyta > Magnoliopsida > Asterales > Asteraceae > Helianthus > Helianthus tuberosus. The sequence continues at coordinate 28,859 of JARYGA010055389.1, read as the reverse complement.
GTGAAATCAACCTACAGTATTAAAATCAAAGGGAAGGGTTTAAACCATCTGATCGTGGGCAAGGTTGGGAACGGGGAAGATATTAGGTTTTGGATCGACACATGGGAAGGAGATATTCCTTTTTCGGAAAGATAGCCACATTTGTTTGGGTTGGATCTGTTTAAAACTTGCAGGGTAGCAGACAGAATGGAGATGAACAGGGGAAATGGTGGGTTTACATGGAACTGGTCTAGACTGCCTGAGTCGGTCGTGGAGCTAAAGGAGTGGCAGGAATGCATAGAGACCCTTAATAAGGTGACGCTCAACAATTCTAAGGATAGGTGGGCCTGGTTGGAAGATAGCAAAGAAGGTTTTTCGGTGAAGGCTGTAAAAAAGGCATTGATTGTCGAAAGGGGAAATAGTCAGCTTCCTAATTTCGATTGGTGCAAATGGGTGCCGATTAAATGCAACATAGTGGCTTGGAGAGGTAACTTGGATAGACTTGCTACGAGAGTGAATTTAAGAAGAAGGAATGTGAACATTACATCGGTTATGTGCCCTTTTTGTAACGAGTTTGAGGAAACGGTGGAACATCTTTTTTCGGCGTGTTCTATGGCGACTCGAGTTTGGGCAGAGATAAGTGTTTGGTGCAAAATCCCTCCGATTTATATTTTCGATTTCAAAGACATTCTGGATATTCATAACTACTCTCAAGTCGGAAAGAAGGCTAAGGAAATCATTCAAGGGTTGGTGATTATCTCGTGTTGGAGCATTTGGAAAGGTAGGAACGAGTTGGTTTTCAATCAAATCAGTCGTAGTCCGCATGAGATTGTGAGGGAGATCAAGTCGAGAGGGTATGCTTGGATTAACAATAGAACGTCTTGTAATTATATTAGTTGGGGTGATTGGTGTAAATATCATATGTATATGTTGTAATTTGTTGCCCTTTGCCCGTTAGGGTCGGGGGTGTTTGTGTTGTTTGGCCTTTTGCCCGTTTCGTTCGAAGGTGTGTTTTTTAATGAAGTTCTCTTTTAAAAAAAAAGATAATTGGATTATTGGGTTGATGGCTTAGACTAAAAAGAAAAGAAACAAAGAGATCCGAGTACGTGCGGCAATTCCTGATTCTTTGTGATGTTGGGCTTTGGAAGTATCGCAAGAAGCTTGCCCACTCTGACTTTTCACAATCCAATTAAACGAAGACCAGTTCGAGGTTATTTATTAAAGGGGATCCATATATTGAGGGGGATATACGGAACCTACGGAGGAGGCAATTTTTGTGACGGCAGAAAAACAAGAGGGGTTTTTTTCTCGAGAACAACATTACGGCAGCAGTAGCAGAGGAACATCAGAACGCATACGAGTTATTGAAGAGCGTGGTTCGTGATTGAGATCGCAACTCGTAACGTTTCGTATTCGATTCTTCTTATTTTTAAACAATTACGAACAATATGTTTTCATCTTTTAGACTTTGTTTTGAATCCAATACAATGTTTAGAGGCTAAAACTTTTAAAGCCACTTAGGTTTGGATGATCTATTGACGCGTGTTTGATGATTATTTTGACTATATGACTTTGACAATATTTTAGAGTGAATTGGTTATAAGTTGTTGCTAGAATTGATTGTGTATGTTTTTGTTTTGCTGAATTTATTGATTTGGTTGATGAGTTTAATGCTTTTGGTAGGAATAAGTCACCACTAGTTGCGTTAAAACTCGCTTTTAGGTTGTTTATTCGCGATTCTCAATCTAATTGTTTGAACTTGGTAACAAGTCATAACATAAAATCAATTTAAAATCAGCTAGACATTAGTGTGCACCTATCTTCTTTGATTCGAAAGATAATTAGAAGTTGCTAGGTAATTCTGTGCATTGTTTGGTAGTTTTGAGCACCTGATAACTCGAGGTTCGTCTGCTTATTCGTGTTTCAGTCAGTCCTAGGATTTTGGTGTATCATCTTATAGCTTGCTTCACATCTAGAGGGTTGGTTAAGGGTAATCCTTTGCAATTTAATATTTATGGGATTTAGGACCTTTAATTAGGCTTGTTTCCTTATAGCACCCCATCACACGTTTTGGTTGTTTTATTGGTCGGTTTTTAGGTTCTTGAGTTAGTGGGTCACTTTCCTTGTTACCTAATTACTATAGGATTTATTCTCTTTCACAAGGGAGTAGTCAGTTAGAAACCGAAACCTAAGTCATTTGTCAGATAGTTGTCTTCACGTGTCATTAGTGATTCCTACCTAAGTGGTTTGTTCATCTCTCTTGGTTAATTTCACCGTTTTTAGTTGCCTTCGTGTTCGTTAGGTTCGTTAGCTAGTAAATTTAGTTAAAATATTATTTAATTAATTCTAAAATAAAAACCAAAATTTTAAAATCAATTTAGGACTAAAATTGTGATTAGGGTTAATTATTAGAGGTGCCAGTCTAGAGTCCACGGTTCGATATTCAGACTTGCTAGTTATACTACTTTCACGTCCGGTTCACTTGCCGTTGTGTGTAGTTAGCGAGTTCCACTTTTAAAACTTGGTCATAAAAATTAATTGCAAAAATCACACATCAAGTTTTTGGCGCCGTTGCCGGGGACTTTGTTTAGGCACTTTTGAGAACGACCTGAGTCATATTTTTGGTCTTTTTATTTGCTTTCTAGTTATTTGCCTTGAGGTGCCCTTGCTTTGATTTCTAATTGCTATTTGTGCCCTTAGGTGTTAGGTCGTCTTTATTATTTTTTTAGCGTAGTCGTAATTTTTATTTAGTTATTTTTTTATTCGCCAGTTTATGCCCCATAATCGTTCACAGGGACCGCCCGAATTTTTTGCTTCATCTGAACCTGAACGAGAGTTGTTTGAGCGTCTTAGCCAGCATCAGAAGCGTATTTGTAGGATCACCGATAAAAAGGTACTCATTCCTATTCCTTTTCCTACAGTTGCTATGGGTGATAATCCTGCTAGACGCACTGTGAACCAGCATGCCACTGAAGGCTTCACCGGAGGCCGAACTTCCATCACAACACCCGAAGCACCCGCTAACCAGAATTGGCAGATCCCTTCCCATATAATGACCACAATTTCTAATAGTGCTCAATTCCACGGTCTGGAGGACGAGGATGCACCAGGCCACATCACCCGATTCTTGCGTATCTGTAGTACCTTCAATCTTCAGGGTGTTACTGCCGATGCAGTTTATTTGCGCTTATTCCCATTTTCCCTTTCTGGTCGAGCTGCAACTTGGCTCGACACTTTGCCTCAAAATTCTATCACTACTTGGGAGATTCTGAAATCTAAATTCTATAAGAAGTACTACCCTCCATCCAAGGCTGCACGCCTTCGAGAGCAGATCCATTCGTTTCGTATGGATCCTGATGAGCCTTACTACATGGCATGGGAGCGATTCCAAACCTTGCTTAGCAAGTGCCCCCAACATGGTCTTTCTGAATGGGCTTTAGTGGAGAAATTTTATAATGGTCTCACTCCTGATACTCAACTGATGTTTAATACTGCCGCTGGAGGTTGTATCATGGACGAAAAGGACCCAACTGAGTGTGAGGACATGTTTGAGAGTTTTGCTATGGCCGGTCAGCAGAGCCATCCCGCGAGGAATTCCATTCCTTCTACTAGGACCACCTCCTCTGCTAGAGGTGTGTATCAGGTCACTCCTGACACTAGTTTGGCTGCTGAGTTAGAGGCTTTGAAGAGGGAGATGAGGGAGATGAAGTTGAAGGATCGGAAGTGTGAGATATGTTGTGGAGGACATGAGACAGCTGATTGCCCTGTGAGATCACAGGAAGAGGTCGACTATATTTCCAACCCAAATAACCGTTTCCAAAATGCTTCATTTAATAATTCTTATAATTCGGGTTGGGAAAATCAATCCAACTGGAGGTCGGGAGGAAACCCACCGGGGTTCCAACAACAATCTTCGAGTGGATCATCATCTGGTACTGAGTTCAAGGAGCTGAAGGACATTCTACTTGCTCAAAGTCAACAGCTGAACCAGTATATGACTTCCAATAATCAGCGACACGAGGAGCACGATCGTATGTTTAAAAATCAGGGAGCTTCGCTGCAGAATTTGGAGAGACAGATGGGGGAGGTGGCAAGACAGTTACAGCAGAGGCCACCAGGAGGATTACCGGGTAACACCGTTCCTAATCCTAATTCTCATGCTCATGCTAAAGCTGTCATGACTCGGAGTGGCAGAGGAGCCACAGTTGATCAACCGATGGTAGATGAAGACCCGGTTGATGAGGAGATAGAGATGGAGACTCCCACTGGCAAAGTGCAACCCAGGCTAGCCCCAACAAGTACCGCACAGTCCAGTGAGTCTCAGCAGAAGAAGAAGGAGCCCGTTCGTGATTATTCATCTATTCCTTTTCCGGGCAGATTCAAGAGAGAGAGGGAAGCGGAGCAGTTCTCTAGATTCTTAGGTTTGTTTAAGCAGCTCCATATTAATCTTCCTTTCGTAGAGGCTCTAGCGCATATGCCCAAGTATGCCAAATTCCCGAAGGACATTCTTAGTAATAAGAAGAAATTGGAGGAGTTATCACATGTGTCCTTGAGTGAGGAGTGCTCGGCAGTTCTTCAGAATCGTCTTCCTAAGAAAATGACTAATCCGGGCAGCTTTACTATTCCATGCTTGATTGGTGATCTATCAGTCAGCAATGCTTTGGCCGACCTGGGAGCTAGCATAAATTTAATGCCCTATGCAGTGTTTGCTAAGCTCAACCTAGGTGAGCCTTCTCCTACTCGTATGAGTCTGCAGCTTGCGGATCGGTCAGTGAAATATCCGCGAGGGATTGTGGAGAACATGTTAGTGAAAGTCGACAAGTTTGTCTTCCCTGTTGACTTTGTGATCTTAGATATGGATGAGGATGATCATGTACCATTGATTCTAGGTCGACCATTCCTAGCTACCGCGAGAGCATTGATTGATGTTTATGATGGTAAGCTAACACTTCGCGTAGAGGATGATATGGTCACCTTTGACATCAATAGGTCGATGACTCATCCTAGAGAGCACGACAATACTCTCTACTTCGTTGAGACCATCATGTCACATGTGGGTCATTGCTTGAGTAAGGTTTGTGGGCGTGATGCTTTGGACACGCAGATTCTGGACACGTTTATCCCGGAGGTTGAGATGACTACTACATCATATGGGGAGTCCGAGAGTCATTCTGAGGTTTTTGAGGTGGTTGAGAGGAAGGAGCCTGAGGAGAGGCCATCTGTGGAGAGTCCCCCATCCCTAGAGCTGAAAGATTTACCATCTCATCTGGAGTATGCCTTTCTGGATGAGGGTTCTCAGTTACCTGTCATCATCTCTTCAGAGTTGACATAGGAGGAGAAGACGAAGTTGATGGGTGTGCTTAAGGCACACAAGCAGGCGATCGCATGGAAGCTCGTTTACATAAAGGGTATCAACCCTTCGTTTTGCACACATAAGATTCTGATGGAGGATGAGTTTAAGCCCGTAGTTCAGCCACAGCATCGACTGAACCCAAACATGCAGGATGTGGTAAAGAAGGAGGTGATAAAATTGTTAGATGCAGGCCTGATTTACCCAATCTCTGGTTCTGCATGGGTTAGTCCAGTTCAGGTGGTGCCTAAGAAAGGAGGCATGACAGTGGTTCCGAATGAGAGGAATGAGTTGATTCCCACAAGGATTGTTATAGGCTGGAGAGTCTGCATCGACTATCGCAGACTTAATGACGCCACGAGGAAATACCACTTTCCTCTTCCTTTCATTGACCAGATGCTGGAGCGTCTGTCAGGGCAGCAGTTCTACTGCTTCCTTGATGGCTTCTCAGGTTATTTCCAGATCCCCATTGCACCGGAGGATCAGGAGAAAACCACTTTTACATGCCCGTACGGTACCTTTGCTTATCGCCGTATGCCTTTTGGGTTATGTAATGCTCCAGCCACATTTCAGCGTTGTATGGTGGCGATATTTCATGATATGATCGAGGACTCGATGGAGGTATTTATGGATGATTTTTCTGTTTTTGGGAGTTCCTTTGATCTGTGTTTGTGAAATCTTGATCGTATGTTGGCTCGATGTGAGGAGACAAATTTGATGCTGAACTGGGAGAAATGCCACTTCATGGTGAAGGATGGCATAGTTTTGGGTCATAAGATTTCACGGGCGGGTATTGAGGTCGATAGACCTAAAATCGACGTGATTTCTAGACTTCCACCGCCAACTTCTGTGAAGTCTATTCGTAGTTTTCTAGGCCACGCGGGATTTTACCGTCGGTTCATCCGTGATTTTTCTAAGATTGCGAGGCCTATGACCCGGTTGTTGGAGAAGGACGTTCCCTTCGATTTTTCTGAGGAGTGTGTGAGGGCGTTTGAGTTTCTTAAGGAGAAATTAGTGAGTGCATCGATTCTTATTGCTCCCGATTGGAGTCTTCCTTTTGAGATTATGTGTGACGCGAGCGATTTCGCGGTTGGAGCTATTCTAGGACAGCGTATAGAGAAGCGATTTCATCCAATTTACTACGCGAGCAAGACTCTGAATGACGCCCAGGAGCATTATACCACCACTGAGAAAGAGCTCCTGGCAGTGGTCTTTGCTCTCGATAAATTCCGTTCCTACTTGGTCCTTTCTAAAGTCGTCGTCAACACCGATCACGCGGCATTGAGGCATTTATTCGTGAAGAAAGACGCGAAACCATGCTTGATTCGGTGGATTCTACTCTTGCAGGAGTTTGATCTTGAGATTCGAGATAAGAAGGGAGCCGAAAATGCTGCAGCAGATCATTTGTCTAGACTTGAGAATCTCAAGAGTGATGAGAGTGATGAGGATGAGATTGGCGATAGTTTTCCTCATGAGACTTTGATGTTTGTGAAACCTGAGGATGAGGGAATGCCTTGGTATGCTGATATAGTGAATTATTTAAAGGAGAAGGTGATACAGCCGGAGATATCTTTCCATCAGAAGAGGAAGCTGATAGCGGACTCGAAGTACTATTTCTGGGATGATCCGCATCTTTTTCGGGTTGGAGTTGATCAGGTTGTTAGGAGATGTATTGCTGGAGAGGAGCGTATGCAGGTTCTCAGGCATTGTCATGAGGGGCCTACCGGAGGACATTATGGAGCATCTTACACCGCGGGGAAGGTGTTGGATTCTGGATTTTATTGGCCGACAGTGTTTCGAGATGCTCATGGGTTAGTTAGGAGTTGTGATGCTTGTCAGAGAGTAGGTAATATCTCATCCCGAAATGAGATGCCCCAAAATCCTATGCAGGTAGTGGAGGTTTTTGATATCTGGGGTATTGATTTCATGGGTCCGTTCCCGATGTCTCGAGGGAACCGATACATCCTCGTTGCTATAGATTATGTGTCGAAATGGGTTGAGGCTCAAGCCTTGCCTAAAAACGATGCGAGGGTTGTGGTGAGATTTTTGAAGAAATTGTTTGCTCACTTTGGTACCCCAAGGGCGCTTATTAGTGATAGAGGTACCCACTTTTGTAATGCCCAGATGGAGAAGGCATTGAAACGCTATGGTGTCACTCACCGGCTTTCAACTGCCTATCATCCACAGACTAGTGGGCAAGTGGAGAACACTAATCGGGGTATTAAGTGGATTTTGGAGAAAACTGTCGGACAGAATCGACTGGATTGGTCTGACAAGTTAGATGATGTATTATGGGCTTTCCGGACTGCATTTAAGACTCCTATAGGTACTACACCTTTTAGGATGGTTTATGGGAAGGCTTGTCATCTACCGGTGGAGCTGGAACACCGCGCATATTGGGCGTTGAGAGCAGTTAATCTTGATATGGATAGTGTAGGTAAACATCGGTTTCTCCAGTTGCATGAGTTAGAGGAGTTTAGAGATGAGGCATATATGAGATCACTAGGCTATAAGGAGATGATGAAGAGGCTACATGATAGTAAGCTGAGAGGAAATAAGGAGTTTAACCTGGGAGACAAAGTCCTTCTTTTTAATTCTAGATTAAGATTGTTCCCAGGTAAACTTAGGTCTAGGTGGTCAGGACCGTACATAGTCGTTCAGGCTTTTTCATATGGTACGATTGAGTTGAAGAGTGGGGATGGTAAGATGTTTAAGGTGAATGGTCATCGTCTGAAGCACTATATCGAGGGACCAGGAGAGGATAGATTGGTGGAGGAGCTTGACCTCCCATTAGTTGGTGCTTGAGAGTGAGCTAAGAGTTTGTTTGTAGAGTTTGTACATTCTAGTTGCTGATTTTTATTTTTATTTTTGTACATTTTAGTCTTGTTGTGTCGGTCTTTTATTTTGAGTCAGTTTTACGCCTGGGTTTGTTTGTTCTATCATGTGCAGGTTTATTTGACCCACCCGTACTCAATCTCCATTCGGGTGGTGATTTTGGAGCTGTAATCTTTTTGTAAAGGCTACCCAAGTGTACCAGTTTGTCAAAGATGATCGCGAATGGAATGCTATACGATCATATTTGGTTGGAATGAAGACACGCACAGCTGGCACTGATTTGATCCTAACCAGCTAAGTCTTTTCCAATTCTTGTTGTTTCTATTTTGTATATTATTTTAGGTTTTTTTTTTCTTATTTGTTTTTAGTTAGTTTTCCATCCACGTTGAGGACAATGTGAGATTTAAGTGTGGGGATGGGAGACTACGTCTTTTTAGGTAGATTTGAGTCGTAAAATAAAAAAAAATAAAAAAAATAAATAAATAAAAAAATTGAAAATTGAAAAAAAAAGAAATAATAGAAAATGTTCCTGAAAATTTTGCAAATAAATGGAAAATGATAGACAAATTGGGATTTTTGGTTTTCAAAATATTATACATATGAGATAAATATAGAAAAAAGATGTATTTCCAGGATGTACTGGTAGGCCCAGCCAACTTAGAGGATTCCCTAGATTGTTCTTAAGATTACCTTAATTTTAAATCATGAAATCTTGTGGATTCTCATCTTAGGAGAAATAGAAAAGCCGAAACTGTTGATAGTATAAAAGGAACCACTATAAGTAAATAACCTATAAGTATTTTTAATTAAATTGGCACACCTTATCCTTTTTATGAGAATAAATCCGGATTCTGGTGGCGCCTAAAAAAAAATTCCATCATCCATCTATATGAGCTAAAAAAAAAAAGATGACTGAAGCCTATGGTATTAACCACTGGGATAGTGACTCGGGTGGGGTATACCCGCTAGGTGGAAGTTAAAAAAAAATGTGAGGCTCATGGTGTTTCCCACTGGGATAGCGACTTGGTGATAATACCCTCTGAGTTGAACATAGAAAAAATGGCTAAAGCTCATAGTCATCATCATCATTATTCCATCATAAATTTAATTTTAAATACATAAGGGTTATTTATATAAAGTGGTAGATTTTTAATCTTTTCCTTATAAGCTTGATATGGGATTAGGTGGATTTGTAGACCTTAAGTGTGAGACCCTTAGATGGATTGTTAACTTGAACATAATGATAGCATGAAAGGGGCTTGATTAGTTGGCGGTTGGGTTTAGGTGGATAACAATACCGGTAATCGTGGTTATACGTGTTTTTGTCTTTTAATAAAGAAATCAAAGATTTTTGAAACCAATTATCCTAGTTATGATCCCATTGCACACACTAGTAGCAGCTTGGGTTACGTCGGATTGAAGAACGCAAAAAAGTGAGTTCATGTCCCCCTTTTCTCTTAACTGTTTTCGGATTTATAACTCTCGGGGGTGGAATACATGTTGCATACGTTTAAATGGTATGAATTGGCTATGAAATGAATTATAGATCATGTGAGCATAGATTGAAATTGAAATGCCATTAACTCTTAATTATGGACAAAGGTTAGATCTAACGAGTACGGTCGAGCCCCACTCATGGTCCTTATATGACCACTTGAGTGCTTCGGTGTCCCAGTCGAGGTAAATCGACAACGGTCAAGGGTAAAATTGACACAGTCAAGGTAAATTGACGCAATCAAGGTAAATTGACACAGTCGAAGGGAAATTCGACACAGTCGAGAGGAAATCGATGAGGGTATAAGCCTACTCATTTTGAATGTTCCCTATGTCTTCACATACATTAATGTCCTTGCAAAACATTAATTTGTTCTGTTCATAGATGCTTTTCATACCTGTTTTCAAAGGAGTCTCTCAAATGTTTACAAACTTATCAGTACTCATACAAAACGCATGAACTCGCTCAACTTTTGTTGATGATTTTCCAAAATTACATGTATTTCAGGTAACAAGTTGGATCTTGGGCACGGGTGTTGTTTCTTGAAGTAAATTCCAAGTTTAGGTGTCATCCACTTTTGTTGGTTTGTAACTTAGTCAAGGTTGTGTTGTTTGAAACTTAAATGACTAGTGTTTGTAATATTTTAAACTTAATGAATGGATGAACATCGTTTTGATCATATAGTTGTTTATTATGATTGAATGCAATGATATTGAACAAGTCACGCATCATACGCTTCCGCAAAAGTCAAGGTATAACAGTTTGGTATCAGGGCTTCGATTGTAGTGAACTAGGATTCCTTCTTGAGTCTAGACTACAATAACTAGGACTCTCTCACGAAAACATTTTCACAAAAAGGTTTTTCATTGCATTCACAAAAGCGCCAAGATCCATGAGTCAAACATTTTTCAAGGAAAAGACAAGGCAAGGACATTAATAGGGAGGAGAATACCCCAAAATTAAAATGCCAATTGAGGTATAGTCTACGTGAGATAGACTTGCCATAGACAAAATGCCCCCCCCCCCCAAAGGACAAACGAGAATTATATGTGACATGATACATTTGTTTTCCTGTTTATACTAAGTAACATATTTATTTATTAATATATATGTGTATAAGTGTACGGAATAATTATTGACGTGAACGAGATACCTACGACTCCGAATCCTATTAATGTTCATGACTCGCACGATGAGACAATCGACATCGTGTTTACTGTAAAGCTCATGGCTGGAGTGATTACCAAACGAGATTCTGAGCTTGTTTCCGTAGAAGATGGCAGTTCTTCCCTCTCGAATGTGAAGGTGCCTGACTACGGTAGTGACGGCGAGGCGGAGGCGGCTACCTTGGACAACACCCTTATCAGCAGGACGAGATCCCTGCGGCTTTTGTGAAACAAGATGGAAGACGCTCTTGTCCAGACTAGGAAGATGAAGTATTCATCTTGAAGATGCCCCTCCAACTACTAGGAGTTCTCCTTACTCCTATTACGTTTAATCATCGTGCTTATTCGCGTGTAACGATGACAGATGTTAGCGCGTGGACCACCGCTATGGTCCTTGCTATGCTGGAGGTATAAGGACAGTAGTGTCCCCTCTGTGGTTGACCATCTTCTTTGAACGAGGGAAAGTTGGGGTAACCGTGCAAGACAATTTATTATTATGGGGGCCCACGTAATAACGACTTGTAGTGCATGGAAATCCTGGCGGACTCTGCGGGTCAAGCTAATGATCCCCATTCATCCAAAAATTTCTAAGTGCTCACACCTTCATCTAGTATAGCAATACCTAGACAATTGCTATAGCACTTTGCAAAGTAGGAAACCTGTCTTTACCTACTTCGTGTCCAACACTTCTACCCGTATACAAGTCATTTGGGAACCGATATCTAAGCAAGTGAAGATGGCCAACACGCGGGAAAGATTCAGTGACGTTACACTTTCTATCACCACTATATGTACAACCCCCCATCTCTTGGGAAGTATACCCACCTTTGTGAAGCTAAAAACCTAAGAAAACCAATGTAGAAGGAAAATAACTACTACTTTCATATTATGAAACTTGTATGACCGAGGCGATGTAACCTCGAGTTCATTTTGTTTTCCTTGATACAAACAATAAGTCAAGTTATCGAACATATATGAAAGCTCAGTGGTTGTTTTCTTAATTATACATTGTTGATTATATATGCATGTGATATTGGGTGATTACATGTTTGCTTGTGGTAATATGTACCTCATATACAATTATGGAATGTTGTCTAACCTACCCCATACCTTTTGACAGAAGAAAATGCCGCCCAGACGTGACACAGACACCATTACGTTAACTAAGGCCGAATACAATGAGCGCATTTCCCAAGCTATGGCGCAGCATGAAGCCCTCCACTCTGAATACAGCGGTGGCACTCCCAGAAGTAACCCTCCAACTGGCTGCACCTATAAACAGTTCCTGGACTGCAAGCCATTGAATTTTGACGGCACAGAAGGTGCCGTTGCATTTGTTCGTTGGGCAGAAAAGACTGACTCTGTTTTGAGAATGAGTAATTATTCGGCCGAGTGGAAAGTTACCTATATCTCCGGGTTGTTTTTGGATGGCGCACTCCCCTGGTGGAACCTTCAGGTTCAGACCCTTGGTGAAGCAAATGCTTATGCACTAAGCTGGGACGAGCTCAAGGAATTAATGCGGAAGAAATACTGTTCTAGGGCCGAAATCCAGAAGCTTGAGACTGAGTTCTGGAATTTGAAAATGGACGGGCCGAAGATTTCTGAGTACGTCCAACGCTTTCACGACTTGTCTAGGGTTGTTCACTACTTAGTCAAGCCGGAATTCAAGAGGATTGAACGATTCATTTGTGGACTTGCACCTCAAATCCTGAGCATGGTTACTGCCAAAGCCTCTAACCATCACGGAGGCTATCGATTTGAGTGTCACACTTACTGAAGAAGCTCTGCGTGTGGGAAACTTTTCAGGATCTGAGGCAAACAAGAAAGAGCCTTATGTGTAGTCTTCGGGCAATAAGAAAAGGAAGTCATCGAACCTAAAGATAGGCACCCAAGCAAGTAATGGAAGCTCTAAAGCAAACAAAAGAAGGGAAGGGGACCCGTCTCGTGGCATGCAAGCTTATGGAACCACCTGTCACACCCCAACCGATGATGGAAACATCGGGGTGCGGCACTGAGCGAAACAGATTGTCCAAGAGTTCCATAACAACTACGATTACCAATTATTTAAGCATCACGTCCCATACCATGACATAATAAGTAGCATAGTTATTACAGATAATTAGTTCTCAAAGACAAATAAAATGTTGTTTCGACAACTCAGATTTAAATAGTTTGTTTCTTTCTAGACTCTCCTACTTGATTCCACAAAAGCAAGAGCACATCATCCTAAGCATTCAAATACCTGTCACATACGTTAAAATAAAGGTCAATACACATAGTGTAAAGGTGAGCTTACAATTTTAATAGTATAATAGAATTCGAAAGCGTTTACACATAACCAGCATGTACAACATATAAGGTGAAGCATGTAAGTTATCGGCAAAGATCCTATCAATACTATGGCTGTGATTTGACTGCGAGTAGCGAGTGCGCAACACATGTTCACCACTGGGAACACGTGAAGTATTGTCCTTAACAACCCCTGAGTGAATAGCTGCTGAGTCCAAACTATAGCACTATCGTTGCTAAGGCAGGTAGACAGCAATCAATGTGTAAACATAACAAACAGGCATTCATCAAGTCACGTATAACATGCAATAGCGGCCAGTGTACAAATAGTGTTTGAGTTGTGTGTTCGATGTGATTTGGAATAAGTAACGTATGTAACACCCAAAAGTGCGTAAAGCAAAAAGGGATCGAGTATACTCACAGCGATGGAAGTTAATGGGTTGAAGGGAGCGCTAGAGTGGGATTAGCCTGATCAGAATGATAGCATAACGATGAGCGGCGCGTAAAACGGTGCAAGTGGACAATTGACGATTGGTCATCCGGTCGGATGGTAATCCGAACGGATGTCCATTCGATCGGTTGTCAATCCGTTCGGATGGCTATTTGGTCGGATTAACACCTCGTTTGGAATGGATATGTTTGTGTATGATGGCTTGTCTTTTGAAGTTTTTTTTGTAGCATTTTGAAAACAGAGAAGTATCTCTACCTTTCAGGTCGTTCGATCGAACGGCAGTTCGATCGGATGACGATCCGTCCGACGAGGTATTTCTCAGAGAACAAGTTCACAGCAGGATTATCATTCAATCAGACAGTCTACCGATCAGGTGACAGTCCGTTGGAAATGACTATGCATTGAACATGTTGAAAATTGTTTAAGGGTTAAATCCTCAAGCACTGTCCGTCCAGATTGCGGTCCGATCAGATAGCAATCCGATCGAAGGGCAATCTGTCCTGCAATCTGGTCTTTTGTAACTTGGAGATTCGTTAAGTTTTGCGGTTTGATCGAGACGGTATGACAACGTGCCAAAAAACGGAAACCCCATCATGAATCAAGTTATCCGATCGAACAGGAATCACCCTAGTCCGACCAGTTTACTGGTTCGTGACAGTCGTTCATGCTTAACTCGAAATCATTTGTCCCTTAGATAGAAATCGGATCCTAAACCAATACGTCAACAAGAATGAGTAGAAGATCAGAACGAGCTCCGATTCTATCGGTTTTGAGTGCATTGAGTGTAAAAGAGTTGAAAGAAAGTTGGAAAAGCTTCTTTCAATCCTTTTAACCTTGGTTATGTTCAGATCTATACAAGATCTTCATTTATTCATGTGGAAATCCTTCAGATCTAAGTTATTCTTGTTGGAATGATGTCAACTCTTGAAGTTCATAAGAATTCCATGATAACATCACCCTAGAACACCTCAAATCCGCTAATTTCACGGTTAAAAGTTAAGATTCAAAGGTGAAAAAGATGAAGGAGTGCGTGTAGATCATAGAAGTAGAAGAATTAGATTGGAAACTTACAAGAATCGCGAGGAATCGAGAGAAATGTGAGCTTGAGTGCGGTTGGTCGAACAAGGAGCTGTCACATCACAAATGATGTGACAGAGGGGTATTTATAGGGTTTCCCAAAAAGGAAAGGAACAAGGGTCGAGTGGGTCACCGATCGGATGGCGCCCCGATCGGATGGCGACCTGATCGAATGGCCACTCGATCGGCCGGCCATTCGATCCAAGTGTCGGCGGGTTGGGTTTCGTTGTTTCGATTAGCGTGTTGAGCATTGCGATGCGTTTCGAGCGAGCGATGCGATAGTATTACCCATTAGTCACACAAGTAACCTAACTACTATATCTAACTTATAATCACTATAAATAACTTGCGTTAGCATTTGTGATTATATTGTGATGCGATAGAATTGCGATTGCGGTTGCGATTAAACACCCTAATATAAACATAACATGCACAAGTAACACATAATAAGCACACACACGTAAAACAATATCCATAATATGTATTTTGAGTTGCGAATACGATAGCGAATGCGATTAACGATGTGATTGCGTTAAGTAAGTTTAGCGTTTAGTTAACTTTATCTCATTGTTACTTCCTATCATTCATAGTCGTAGAGCGGTTGTTGGGGACAAGTGTACATCGATTAAACTATGATTATTAACAAGTACTCTACATAATACAACTAAAGCGATTAAAATAAAGATTCGATTACAAGTCAAAGAAGTCAAACCAGTAATTAAGCAAGGAGTGACAGATTGCAATTAGCAATCTTTTCTTCCTTTGAATTCAATCTTCACTTTGACTTTGACTTTAGTAACACGGGTTGTTACAGTCTCCCCTACTTAAGGAAATTTCATCCCGAGTTTTAAGAAGTAGTCGTAACAAACAGTTGCGGGTACTTCGCGTTTATGTCACTTTCGAGTTCCCAGGTAAATTCGGCACTGCGTTTGCCTTCCCAGGGAACCTTCACAATGGGAATGCGTGAGTGTCTGAGTACCTTGGTTTCTCGGCCCATGATCTCGACAGGCTTTTCCACGAAGTGTAATGTTTCGTCCACTTGCAAGTCCTCAAGAGGGATATGTAATTCCTATTCGGCTAGGCACTTTCTGAGGTTCGAAACGTGGAAAGTCGGATGGATGTTACTCAGTTCCTCTGGTAGTTCGAGTCTGTATGCCACTTTGACAATCCTTTCCAGGATCTTAAAGGGTCCAACATATCGAGGCGCGAGCTTTCCTTTTTTGCCGAATCCGATCACCCCTTTCCAAGGTGCAACCTTTAGGAGTACGTGATCGCCAACGTCAAATTCAAGGGGCTTGCGGTGTCTATCGGCGTAACTTTTCTGATGACCCTGAGCTTTCAGTAGATTGTCTCGAATTTGGAGGATTTTATCATTCGTTTCTTGCAACAGCTCAGGACCGGTAAGTTGCGCGTCCCCGATCTCGTGCCATACAATAGGCGATCGATATTTCCTTCCATATAATTCCTCAAATGGTGTTATTTGGATGCTAGAATGATAACTGTTATTGTACGAGAATTCGACTAAAGGTAAGTGCGTGTCCCAATTACCACCGAAATCTATGACACACAAGCGAAGCATGTCTTCAAGGGTACGAATCGTTCTTCCAGTCTGACCGTCGATTTGGGGATGGAAAGTGGTACTTAGATTCAAAGTAGTACTGAGAGCGGATTGAAACGTTTCCCAAAGGCGCAAAGTAAACCGACCATCGCGGTCAGATATGATGTCACGAGGCGTTCCGTGTCGATAAATGACCTAGTCGATGTAGATTCGTGCTAATCGTTCTACCTTATAGTCTTCTCGTATCGGTAAGAAGTAAGCGGACTTAGTCAAATGGTCAACGACAACCCAGATGCTGTCGTGACCTGATGGCGTGCGCGGTAGTTTCGTTATGAAGTCCATAGCTATACTCTCCCATTTCCACGTAAGGATCTCGGGTTGCACGAGCAAGCCAGAGGGTCTTTGATGTTCAGCCTTGACCTTTGAACAAGTCAGGAACTTCGAAACGTAGATAGCGATATCCTTTTTCATACCCGGCCACCAGTACTTGTAGGGCATGTCCTGGTACATTTTGTCAGCACCGGGATGAATAGAATACCGGGATTTGTGGGTTTCGTTCATCAGAAGTTGTCATAAATTGGTGCTTGGGAATACAAATTTGGTCTAGATAGTGAAAGATACCATTCGATTTATTCTCGAGTTGAGCACCGTCGTTGAGAATTCTCTCCTTCTTCAAGGTTTGTTCGGTAAAACAAGCATGCTGCGCGTAGCGTATAAGGGTTTCGAGATGGTGCTGGGCTTGGATGTTACGAACGCTATGCAGATAGCTTCGTCGACTGAGAGCATCGGCGACAACGTTTTCTTTGCCTGGATGATAACGGATCTCAAAGTCGTAATCGTTGAGTAGTTCTACCCACCGGCGTTGATGCATATCCAGTTCTTTCTGGTTAAAGATGTGTTGTAGGCTCCTATGATCGGTGAAGATCGTACACTTGGTACCGTACAGGTAGTGTCGCCAAATCTTTAACGCAAAAATAACTGCGCCAAGCTCGAGGTCGTGTGTGGTATAGTTCTTCTCATGGATCTTGAGCTGTCGAGAGGCGTAAGCGATAACCTTGTCTCGTTGCATGAGAACACAACTGAGACCGAGGTTAGAGGCATCGCAGAAGACTACGAAATTGTCGTCTCCGTTGGGAAGTGAGAGTACGGGAGCATTGCAAAGCATTGCTTTAAACGTTTGGAAGGCCTCCTCCTGTTTGGTTCCCCAAACAAAAGGTTTGTCCTTCTGCGTAAAAGAAGTAAGCGGTACAGTAATTATAGAGAATCCTTCGATAAATCGCTGATAATATCCTGTCAGTCCGAGGAAAGAACGAACATCGGACGGGTTCTTAGGTGTAACCCAACTCTTAACTGCTTCAATCTTCGCAGGGTCGACGTGAATACCTTGACTATTAATAATGTGACCCAAGAATTGGACCTCCTCCAGCCAAAATTCACACTTGGAGAATTTGGCATAGAGAAGGTTTCCCTGGAGTAACTCAAGAACCAAACGTAGATGCTGCGAGTGTTCGGCTTTTGATTTGGAATAGATCAGGATATCATCGATGAACACGATGACGAAGCGGTCAAGAAAGGGTTTGCACACGCGATTCATTAGATCCATGAAGACTGCGGGAGCGTTGGTCAAACCAAAAGGCATAACCACGAACTCGTAATGACCATAGCGGGTTTGAAATGCGGTTTTAGGTATATCTTCCTCTTGAATGTGTAGTTAATGATAGCCTGAGCATAGATCAATCTTGGAGAAACATGTAGCACCTTGTAGTTGATCAAATAAGTCATCGATTCGGGGCAAAGGGTATCGATTCTTGATGGTGAGCTTATTCAGTTCCCTGTAGTCGATGCACATCCTGAACGATCCATCCTTCTTTTTTATGAAAAGGACAGGCGCGCCCCAAGGAGAGGTGCTAGGGCGAATGAAGCCTTTATCAAGTAGTTCCTGGAGCTGACTCGAGAGTTCGCGCATTTCGGAAGGAGCGAGGCGATAAGGCGCTCTGGAAATGGGATTTGCTCCAGGAATGAGGTCGATTCGAAAATCGATATCACGAGTGGGCGGTAATCCAGGTAAATCGTCAGGAAAAACGTTAGGGAATTCCCGAACCACCGAGACTTCTCCAATTGTCTAGCTTTTCTTTTCCTTCTCCGCTACTACGATGTGTGCCAAGAAAGCTTGGTATTCCTTCCGGGGATACTTGCTAGCTTGGACACACGACATGAGTTATAATTTCTTCGGAGCAATTTCACCATAAACACACAATTGATCACCATTTGCGCGGGAGAAACGAATCATCTTATCGAAGCAAACAATTTCAGCATGATTTTCCCAAAGGAAATCCATACCTACAATGACATCAAACCTACCAAGTTGCATCGGGATGAGATTAATCGGGAAAACATGACCGTTGAGATCAAGAGTACAATCGCGCAGAACAGAACTGACGGTAACGGTTCTTCCAGTGGCAACTTCTACGTCGAAGGTTTATGGGAGGTTAACACGCTTACGATTTAGGTGTCTTTCGGATTCGAACGATATAAAACAGTTATCTTCTCCAGTATCAAACAAACACGAAGCATATATACCATTGACAAGGAACGTACCATTAACCACATTGTTGTCCGCCTGAGCCTGGCGGGCATTGATATTGAAGACTCGCCCTCGGGCTGTTTGTGGAGCTGGCTGTTGTTGTTGTTGTTGTTGTTGCGGTTGTTGCTGTTGCTGGGGATCTTGTTTCACTACCCTGTTGGGGCACATGTTCGCAAATTGGTCGGGATCACCACATGCAAAGCAAGCTCGAGCGTTAGCTGCGGGTGTAGGAGCTGTTTGATGGCCTTGACGAGCAGGGAGAAGAGCTTGTTGGGCGGGAGCTTGACCTTGAGCTGGAGCTGGAGTTTGACGTGGACCGGTACGACAGCTAGCAGTGAAATGACCGTACATGTTGCAATGAACAAAGAACCGGCATGCAATACCTACCGGGTGATGATAAGTACAAGTAGGGCAGAGCAGGTGTGGTCCAGTGTATGCACGCTTTGCTGGCTGTGCATTTGCCACAGGCGCTGCTACTTGGCGGTGTTGAGGTTGCGGTTGGGCAGGTACTGTTTGGAGTGTTGCGGTAGTAACTGCACAGTTCTTGTTGCTGGAGCTGCTGTTGTTCTTCCTTTTGCGGCGTGAGAGTTTTGAAGATTGCGGTACTGCGGTGGTTGGCTCAGCAGTGACTTGATGTAGATTCTTGGAGACTTTATCCCAGTAACCAGACTTGACTCGCTTATCGTTGTCGTCTTCGCAGCTTGAACGAAATCAGCCACGTAATCCGGAAGAGAACGGATATACTTCTTGATGGTGATTTCGGGAGTCTTAACTTGGTCTGGACAGACTAAGCTTAGCTGCTTGAAACGGGCAGTTAAGCCAGCGTTGTCACCGTCCTTCTGCTTGATATGCCAGAACTCGTCCTCCAGCTTTTGGCGCTCGTGGGGAGGGCAGAACGCTTGCATCATAACGTCCTTTAACTCATCCCACGTCAACCCATAAGCTACATCATTCCTCGCATCTCGGTCATCTACCAATCCAAAGCTCGAGATTGGAAGACGCCGGTGGCATTAAGAGTACGGAGATTATCAGGACAGCCACTCTGGCGCAGGGTGACTTCGATCGAATCAAACCATTGGAACGTGGTCGTAGGCCCATCTTCACCAGTAAATTCTTTCGGTCCGCAAGCTTTGAACTGCTTGAAGCTAAAGGCAGCTTTGGGAGAATCAGTCCTGGACTCTTCAGAAGACTTGCTTGCATTTTCGTGCAGCTCACTCACAATCTGTGGAATAGCTTTCACGATCTGACTTGCGACGAGAGAAGCGAGTCGCTTGTCAGCTTATTTGCGTCTAGCAGCTTAGGAGTGAAGTGATCCAAATGACGACATTGTCTGCAACAGACATCGCCACAGGACTCAAACTCAATTTTGATTAATCCTAGTATAGTCTAGCGATTCACCATAAAGCTCAGGAACACGACTAATCACATAAACACATAATCACATAGGCATACAAACCATAGAACATGTAAGCACGTAGAGCACCGAAACACATGTGGACACACTATATTTTGCACGTATTCGCCTATATATATTGCATGTATTCACCTATCCTCCACAGTAGCGTATAGAGATTAATTATATCGATTAAGTATAGCGATTGCGATCAGCGGGTAGCGATTG
Organism: Helianthus tuberosus; assembly: GCA_030545235.1. NCBI lineage: Eukaryota > Viridiplantae > Streptophyta > Magnoliopsida > Asterales > Asteraceae > Helianthus > Helianthus tuberosus. The sequence goes on along the minus strand of JARYGA010055389.1, from coordinate 8,454 downwards.
CGAAAAGAGACTAGCGGTTCGCTGGCGCGTGGTGTGAATTGTGTGTGGTCTAGCGGAACATAAAATCGAAAATCATCAGTACCACTGTACTGTTTATCTCAAAACGCTAACAAATAAACATATCAAACACATAACTTCACATAAAATCGATAAATCGCAGCGTTAGCGGCGGCGAAATCCAGAATCGAAACACATAAAAGCAAGAATAGGTTGTCTGCGGATCGTTAGACATCGACTACCCAAAGTGATCTGACTATTCACAAGGACTCGAAAGTGCACACTTTGGCCTTCAGGACTGTGCTCTTGCCTCAATCCGGGCAATTGGCACGCATCCTTCCCGTTGTGGCGTGATTTCAAGTCGTTGGAGTCCGTCGAGACTTTGGTGAGAGTTTTGCAAAACCATAGTAAAAAGCGGAATAAGTCATCAAGGTTCGGGTTTCACCCCTAACTTAACGACTATGTCTCCTATTTTTAATGAAGTAGAGGGAAGCTTACATCGAAGTACGGATTTCACTCCTGTTTCAACGCAAATTCTTGTCTTTATAGAAAAATAGTGCGTCGAGCGGGCGATCTAATCGAGAGTTTGCGGTTTTCACACCTAATCTCGACACAGATTTTCCCCTCTATTTAGAATTGTGTGCGGGCTAACCTTAAGAAAGGCTAGGTGATAGTGTTCAGCGAGTGCAAGCATGAATAGCAAGTAAGCTCATGCAGCACCCTCACCGGGTATGCACAAGTCGGTCTGTTGGTACTTAGACTATAGACTAGGTCGTTCCTAAGACATCGACCCAGACTAGGTCGAGTCTTGCCTAAGTATATATAAAGTTTGCCATAATTTTTGTTACAAGATTATAAATATTGGAGGTTGGTTTTTGTAAATAAAAGTGACTAAATATGTACTTAGGAAATATATATTTAGATGTCACCTTGTGTGTGATTATTTGTGTATTATGTGTATTAGTTATATTATTTTAGTACTTGAAATAATATAACTCACCAAAATACCAAGAAATTACAATCCAAAATATTACCAAAAATTCCAAGAAATAAATATGCAAATTATACCCAAAATATTGGAAGAAACCGAACAAGGAATATAACTCACAAAAATATTCTGAAAATAAATTCATAAGTATATTTTGGTAATTAGTATTTTGGACACCAAGAAAACAAAAATATGATTTTTACAATAATTACAAAATATATCATATTTTTACAAGGAGAAAATATATCATTTTTTGTAAGTAAAATATATATTTTCTTGGAATTATTAGAAGATATATTATTTTTGGGAGAAAATATATATTTTCTTGAACAAACATGAAATACATTATTTTTGGATGAAAATAAGTTTATATGTATTTTCTAAGTTAGACTTGAAAATATATTATTTTTGAATTATATGAAAAGTATAAATATTTTTGCCAAGAAAAATTATAAAAAAAAATTCTATGTAATGTTTCTTAAAATATATATTTTGGGAATATATATTGATGTATTTTTTATTAGAAATATTATTCCAAAAAAGTTAATACAAAAATTAAGTATGAGATACTTAATAAACACAATAGAAATACGTATTCTCGTACGTATAATTACACACCGGAATACGCCATCGATACTTAGCAAAAATATAGAAGGATAAGAATCCAAATACAAATACGCCCATCCTTGGGGAGTTATACAAGTACAAATACATAAACTTGACAAGTTAAAATGTATTATTTTAACTAACATTCCAAAATTCGTAAATATAATTTAAGTTAAAATATTTAGTATTTTTACAAATAATTATATAACATGGAATAATATTACGGACACAAAGAAACGTAACTCAAAGACACTAATTAATACTAAGTCAAGGCACGACCCGCTCGTCTAATAGACCGTAGTACGTTGTAGGTAGTCGTGCACACTAGTAGCAGCTTGGGTTACGTTGGATTGAAGAACGCAAAACTGTGAGTTCATGTCCCCCTTTTCTCTTAACTGTTTTCGGATTTATAACTCTCGAGGGTGGAATACATGTTGCATACGTTTAAATGGTATGAGTTGGCTATGAAATGAATTATAGATCATGTGAGCATAGATTGAAATTGAAATGCCATTAACTCTTAATTATGGCGAAGGTTAGATCTAACGGGTACGGCCGAGCCCCACTCATGGTCCTTATGTGACCACTTGAGTGCTTTGGTGTCCCAGTCGAGGTAAATCGACAACGATCAAGGGTAAAATTGACACGGTCAAGGTAAATTGACATAGTCGAAGGGAAATTCGACACAGTCGAGAGGAAATCGACGAGGGTATAAGCCTACTCATTTTGAGTGCTCCCTATGTCTTCACATACATTAATGTCCTTGCAAAACATTAATTTGATCTGTTCATAGATGCTTTTCATACCTGTTTTCAAAGGAGTCTCTCAAATGTTTACAAGCTTATCAGTACTCATACAAAACACATGAACTCGCTCAACTTTTGTTGTTGATTTTCCAAAATTACATGTATTTCAGGTAACAAGTTGGATCTTGGGCGCGGGTGTTGTTTCTGGAAGTAAATTCCAAGTTTAGGTATCATCCACTTTTGTTGGTTTGTAACTTAGTCAAGGTTGTGTTGTGTGAAACTTAAATGACTAGTGGTTGTAATATTTTAAACTTAATGAATGGATGAACATCGTTTTGATCATATAGTTGTTTATTATGATTGAATGCAATGATATTGAACAAGTCACACATCATACGCTTCCGCAAAAGTCAGAGTGTGACAGTTTGGTATCAGATCTTCGATTGTAGTGAACTAGGATTCCTTCTTGAGTCTAGACTACAATCACTAGGACTCTCTCACGAAAACATTTTCACAAAAAGGTTTTTCATTGCATTCACGAAAGCGCCAAGATCCATGAGTCAAACATTTTTCAAGGAAACGACAACGCAAGGACATTAATAGGGAGGAGAATACCCCAAAATTAAAATGCCAATTGAGGTATAGCGTGAGATAGACTTGCCATAGACAAAATGACCCCCCCCCCCAAAGGACAAACGAGAGTTATATGTGACATGATACATTTGTTTGCCTGTTTATACTAAGTAACATATTTATTTATTAATATATATGTGTATAAGTGTACGGAATAATTATTGACGTGAACGAGATACCTACGAATCTGAATCCTGTTAATGTTCATGACTCGCACGATGAGACTCTCGACCTCGCGTTTACTGTAAAGCTCATGGCTGGAGTGATTACTAAATGAGATTCTGAGCTTGTTTCCGTAGGAGATGGTTGTTCTTCCCTCTCGAATGTGAAGGTGCCTGACTACGGTAGTGACGGAGAGGCGGAGGCGGCTACCTTGGACAACACCCTTATCAGCAGGATGAGATCCCTGCGGCTTTTGTGAAACAAGATGGAAGACGCTCTTGTCCAGACTAGGAAGATGAAGTATTCATCTTGAAGATGCCCCTCCAACTACTAGGAGTTCTCCTTACTCCTATTACGTTTAATCATCGTGCTTACTCGCACGTAACGATGACAGATGTTAGCTCGTGGACCACCGCTATGGTCCTTGCTATGCTGGAGGTATAAGGACAGTACTATCCTCTCTGTGGTTGACCATCTGCTTTGAACGGGGGAAAGTTAGGGTGACCGTGCAAGACAATTTATTATTACGGGGGCCCACGTAATAATGACTTGTAGTGCATGGAAATCCTGGCGGACTCTGCGGGTCAAGCTAATGATCCCCATTCATCCAAAAATTTCTAAGTGTTCACACCTTCATCTAGTAGAGCAATACCTAGACAATTGCTATAGCACTTTGCAAAGTAGGAAACCTGTCTTTGCCTACTTAGTGTTCGACACTTCTACCCATATACAAGTCGTTTGGGAACCGATATCTAAGCAAGTGAAGATGGCCAACACGCGGGAAAGATTCAGTGACGTTACACTTTCTATCACCACTATATGTACAACCCCCCATCTCTTGGGAAGTATACCCTCCTTTGTGAAGCTAAAAACCTAAGAAAACCAATGTAGAAGGAAAATAACTACTACTTTCATATTATGAAAATTGTATGACCGAGGTGACGTAACCTCGAGTTCATTTTGTTTCCCTGATACAAACAATAAGTCAAGTTATCGAACGTATATGAAAGCTCAGTGGTTGTTTTCTTACTTATACATTGTTGATTATATATGCATATGATATTGGGTGATTACATATTTGCTTGTGGTAATATGTACCTCATAGACAATTATGGAATGTTGTCTAACCTACCCCATACCTTTTGACAGAAGAAAATGCCGCCCAGACGTGACACGGACACCATTACGTTAACTAAGGCCAAATACAATGAGCGCATTTCCTAAGCTATAGCGCAGCATGAAGCCCTCCGCTCTGAATACAGCGGTGGCACTCCTAGAAGTAACCCTCCAACTGGCTGCACCTATAAACTGTTCCTGGACTGCAAGCCATTGAATTTTGACGGCACAGGAGGTGCCGTTGCATTTGTTCGTTGGGCAGAAAACACTGACTCTGTTTTGAGAATGAGTAACTGTTCGGCCGAGTGGAAAGTTACCTATATCTTCGGGTTGTTTTTGGATGGCGCGCTCTCCTGGTGGAATCTTCAGGTTCAGACCCTTGGTGAAGCAAATGCTTATGCACTGAGCTGGGACAAGCTCAAGGAATTGATGCGGAAGAAATACGGTTCTAGGGCCGAAATCCAGAAGCTTGAGACTGAGTTCTGGAATTTGAAAATGGACGAGCCGAAGATTTCTGAGTACGTCCAATGCTTTCATGACTTGTCTAGGGTTGTTCCCTACTTAGTCGAGCCGGAATTCAAGAGGATTGAACGATTCATTTGGGGACTTGCACCTCAAATCCTGAGCATGGTTACTGCCTCAAAGCCTCCAACCATCACGCAGGCTATCGATTTGAGTGTCACACTTACTGAAGAAGCTCTGCGTATGGGAAAGTTTTCAGGATCTGAGGAAAACAAGAAAGAGACTCATGTGGAGTCTTCAGGCAATAAGAAAAGGAAGTCATCGAACCTAAAGATAGGCACCCAAGCCAGTAATGGAAGCTCTAAAGCAAACAAAAGAAGGGAAGGGGACCCGTTTCGTGGCATGTAAGCTTATGGAGCCACCAATAAGGCCGGTGGTAAGGTTTACTTGGGGACTAAGCCGAGATGCGAGGAATGTAATTTTCACCATGAAGGTCGATGTCTGAGGCCTAAGTGTGGAAGGTGTGGAAAAGAAGGGCACAGCAAGGATGCCTGTTGGGCGAAGAATCAAGATGGAAGAGATAATGGTAGAGTTCCAGGATGCTACAAATATGGAGAAGTAGGGCACTTCAAGAAAGATTGCCTTAGGAAGAACTAAGCGAGGAAGGGTCTTCACGATCGGAGCTCGTGAAGCACGCCAGGATCCAAATGCGATTACGGGTGCGTTCCCTAATAACCAACTTTATGCATCTGTTTTTTATTAATGCTGGCACCGACTTTAACCTTGTATGCTTAGAACTTAAGAAACTATTTGGCCTAGTTTCGAGTAGAATAGATGTCTCGTATTCTTTAGAATTGGCGAATGGATGGTTAGTTAAACGAAGGGGATGATTAAGGATTGTATTTAGGAACTTAGAGAGCGGGACCCCCCCCCTTACCGTTGACTTGGGAAGTCAAGATATTGTAGTCAGCATGGATTGGATATCCAAGGATAGATCTGAAGTTGTTCGTCATAAGGAAAATCATTCGCATTCCTCTTGCGAATGATGAGACACTCATAGCATGGACCTACCATTGCTTGAAGCCATAATAAAGGTTCCTACTCAAGTTGAATGCTTGAAGGAATTAAGCACCGAAAAATAGCACAACAAACTACCTGAACCGGTGGATTTGATATCTCATGTTAGTGCCATTTTATCGAGTACCCTCCCCCAAAAAGCTCAAGATTTGGGAGATCCTCTTATTCCAATCCAAATTGGTAAATTTAAAATTAAGAGGGCTCTCCTAGATCTTGGAGCTTGTGCGAGCATCTTGCCCGGGAGTATGTACGACCAATATGATTTTGGTCATTTGAAAAAGTTTGACACCCCCGTGGTGTTGGCCGATCAGACTCCCACGCATCCAAGGGGGATGGTGGAAGATGTGATTGTGAAGGTTGATGATTGCTACTACCCAGTGGACTTTTTGGTAGTAGACTATGTTGGGTGTGTTGAGGACACACAACCGATAGTCATACTGGGTAGACCGTTCTTGGCAACCAGTAATGCCATAATAAATTGTGCAACGGGAACGGTAAGCATAAAATTTGGGGACCAGGAACTAATTTTAAATGTTTTCCCCAAATTTACTAACCCACTCGGTGAGGATAAGTGTCCTAAGAAGGACATGAATCCAAACGAAAAGATATGTGCTATGGTTGGTAGGTTTGGAGAATCAAAGAAGAAACCGGTCAAGAAGAAGAAGGCGAAGAATTTGCCTCAATTAAAGAGGGAAGAAGAGGAGCTAAGAAAGTTTGGCCCGTCTGGGAACAGATGGTATGAATCACCAGCGGGTGATTTGGAAGAGTTCGTGGTCGACAAGCACGCCATTTAACCACCATGAGGTGGTAAGTTAATTGTTGTTGTAAACTTTTTATAGTTCTTTTTAGCTTATTTCTGTAGTCTAGTTTGTCTTGTTGTACATTTCCATTCCTTACTTTGTTTTGTTTAGTAGTTAAATGAACGTTGTGGGAGTGTTCCCTATATAACCCTCACGAGACCTACTCGTCCTCCCGAGCTATCGGGAGGTTTAAAAGGGCTTGTTGCATACGCTAAATTCAACCGTTATTCCTATGAAAGTGAATTAGGTTTATTGTTGTTGTACATTATTTTTCCACAAAGATCAAATTGAAATAATAGATGACTTGGTAAATATTTTATAAAATGGTAGAACAGGTAACTAACAAATTTTGATGGTTGTGAGAAGCATGCTTCTACACAAGGGTTTAGATTTGTAGGTACATTATGTTCATGAGTCGACCATTTTTATTGAAAAGTCAAGAGCACATGAGGAACAAGAAAAATACAAGTGCATTCGTTTCTTTTTCTTTGATTATTAGTTAGTTAATAAGTGAAATTTAATTTGTATACTATTGATCGGGGTGAAATTTTAGGAGTTTTGGTCTTGTCACATCCCTTGAGCGTTTTAAAGCCTTCATTCTTACACATTGAGGACATTGTTGACCTCAAGTGTGGGTATGGGGAAAAAATTTCAAAAACTTTTCAAAAATGTCTTTGTTTGAAGCAATCTAAAAAGCATAAGTAACTAAGTCAATGAGGGATGACATAGCCCATTTGGTCTTTTGTCATGGTCAAGTTCAAGTTAGTAGCATGACGGGTATTTAGCGGGTGGTTATTTGGGAATAATCCGCCTAAGAAACTAATACATTATGCATATCACAAACCGTACCCTTTATACCTGAGATTTTGAGCCACTTTTACATATCATTAATATATATATATATATATATGAGAAGGATCCGTTAGGAACCTCCCTTTATTGGGAGAACCGCGAGAACCAATGTGAACACAACAAAAAATACCTAAAACTAGCTAAAAAACACACAATTTTTTTTTAATATTTTTTATAAAAAAATCGCTATATTTCGTTACCAAAAAAAATTTAATTTTTTTTGCTACTAAAAGTAGCGATTTTAATGTAAAAAATAGTAAAAAATGTTGGACCCTATTAGGTTTATGGATAAGTGGATCAAGTGGATTAGTAGGAGTGATAGATTAATTATGGGTTTTGGGCTTATTTGGGTAAGTTATGGGCCTAGGGTTAGGGAGCATCCTCCCTAATCCTTTCTATAAATAGTAAGTGTGTCATAGGTGCATGTTTTGGTGATTTTGGTGAATCTTGTATTAGACAACAAGCTTTGTATGCAAGATTGTAATCATTTGAATAGATAATCATCCATCTTCTTCATCTCTTGTTTCTTTTACAACTTGTTTGTGTGATTCCGCCACCTTACGAGTTGTGCGATATCATTGTGATCTCGGTTTCGGGACTTATAATTGGTATCAGAGCCTGTTGAACCTGATTTCCAGGCTCAGATTTGATATCGCGTTGAAGTGTGTTGCTGTTACTGTTCCGTGTTCTGGGTTGTTTCCGTGTATTTCGGATCACTTTTCTGCTGATTTCGGACTGTTTTCCGAGGATTTCAGACCATTTCGGATTATCATTAGTCATATTGGACCTGAAGATTGCTTGATTTCGGATCATCATCATCAGATTTCGGATCATCATCATCAAATTCCGGACCATCATCATCAGATTCCGGACCATCATCATCAGATTCCGAACCATCATTGTCAGATTACGGATTGTGATCATCAGATTTCGGATCACAATCATCAGATTTCGGATAAAATCATTAGATTACGGATAAAAGTTATCAGATTTCGGACAGAAGATAGTCATTTCG
>JARYGA010055388.1:0-30415 GCA_030545235.1 Helianthus tuberosus | reverse complement strand
TATCTACATGTGAAGCGGAGTATGTTTCTGCTAGCAGTTGCTGCTCTCAGATCTTGTGGATACAGCAACAGATGCGCGACTACGGTTTGCAGTTTCTTAACACACCTCTTTTTGTTGATAATGAGGCCGCAATAAATATAACAAAGAATCCAGTACATCACGCTAAAACTAAACACATAGAAATTCGTCATCACTTTATTCGTGATTGCTTTGAGAAAAAGTTGATACGAATTGAGAAAATCCACACTGACGAAGAGAAAGCTGATTTACATACCAAAGCTTTTGATAAAAATCGGTTTAAATATTTGTTAAAACTGAATGGTATGAAGCTTCTGTCGGTGTCAGATGGCATTATTGGCGTTGATGAGAGTACTGTTGTGGATGAAGACGAGAAACAATCTGCAATGGTTTGTCGATTTTTTACTTGTTTTGGTATTTAGGGGGAGTAGATAGATGTATATAGTTTATTTTTCAGAAAATACAAAAACAGTAAAAAATGCAAAAATACAAAAACATGATAAAATCTGAAAAAGAGCTTGTGTATATAGGGAAAATGATAGTACATCGGCTAGACAATTACAGTATGCTAACGATTTGTAAAGTTTAAATGAGTTAAACAGTCTCACTAATGATGTGTCGATAGGTTTTCACACATTTAGTAGATTTATTCGGGATATAAACCTAAAATTTCAAACTTGCGAAATTCGTGGGGAACACTACTTGGATATATAGGTAACCCCTGAAATCTCGTTTGAAAGGTCTCATAATCTGATATACTAGGTCTTTATACTCAATGATGTCTGGGGTATTATTCCGGGACTTCTGCTGAACGGTGGTTCTGACCTAGTCCTTGGATAATACTTTCCGCTAATGCTTGAAACATAGCATAAACCCTCAGCATGCCGATGAAACAATAAAATTGATAGTCGCTGCTGTTGTAGCTAAAAGATCCTCTAAAGGGGACATACCGTAAAGTCGAAGCTGATATCTCTCTGCGTATACGGAAGTATCGACCTGAGATCCCTCGGCCCTCGCATTACCTAATTTATATACAGATATCATTGTAGTATACTCACCTGTAAGACTGATAATTGGGATTCTGGATACGGGCGTATATTCAAGAGGTGGGACACATGAATGAGCTAAGTTCATAAAACATCTAAATCGTATCCTGAGTAAATTGAAATTTGTGTGGAAATTTACGATGGATCAGTATATCGACAATCGAGGTGAATTGTTTAATTCTGAGTATGTAATCATAGCTTAACGGTACTTGTGATTTGTCTGATAGCTGATATGATTCCCTGACACGCTCGCTAAAAATATGTTTGTAAATAGTTTACTTTGTTTACTTTCTGCAATTTAAGTTTTCTGTATTTCATTTCTTAGTTTAGAACATTTTATAAAATCCAAAAAGATTTTATTTTTGCTTTATTTTCTGACAAACCAAAGTGGAGAGTTGATTGTTGGATTCTCAAAGGTTGAAGCAGATGCAGGAAAGTTCTGAGCTGAAGAATGAGGAGAGCTTACTTTGTTGGAATTTGAAGATGTTTTCAAAGTTAAAACAAGTTCATTAAATTGATACTTGTTATTTTCAGATAATGTGAAAATGTTTTTACAAAATCAGTTTGATTCGTCAAATGATCGAACAAGGTCATTAAATTGAACTTGGTAGATTAATTGAGTAATCAGGGTCATTAACTTGGACCTGAATACTTGAGTGGATTTCTAAAGCTGATAGTGTTAGTGATTTATTGTTGAAAAGATAGAATTGTAATGGTTATTGGTTGAGTAACAGGTTTGAACTTCATTATTCCCAACGTAAGCTATTTGTCAAAGCTTGAACCAGATACCTCAGATTCTAGCATATCGAGAGGGGGAGTCTGTGAAAGGGGGAGTCTGGATCAACAGTCAAAGGGATGATGGAAGTTATAGTCAGGTTGTGATTCTAAACCTGTGAAGAATGCTTATGATGAGAAGACAGAGAGTTGGAGAAAAGACCAAGACTGAAGACTCAGGAGCCGAAGACCACGTCAACATCCAAGGGGGAGTCTGTTGATACATGAAATGTCTGTTGACTACGTCTATATCAAGTCTTAGGTTAAGATAGGTCAACATAGGGTCTAGATAGTCAAAATTAGATTATATGTTGATAGGTCCGCTTATGTGAACATATGTTGATAGGTCCGCTTATGTTAACATATGTTAATAGGTTCGCTTATTAGTCATCAGGTTAGGTCCGCTTATTTGTCAATGTAGTAGGTCCGCTCATATGGCAGTCCATATGAGCGAACCACTCAACTCTATAAATAGCCTGATCTGTTGTACATTGGAACGGACCTGGATAGTTGCTTGTGTAACGAAACTCTGTCAAATTTACATCAGAAAGCAATAAACGTGAAGAAATTGAATAGGAAAGCTGTTGTAACTTCATTTATGTTGATTCCGCCTTCATACATGAAGATGAATATCCTTGACTGACTGTTCGAGGTCGTAGATCGGTCCAACAGAGTTGAACTTGTGACCTCAAGGAGAGAAACCAAGTGACTAACCACTAGACCAACTTGTCAGGACAACACAATTACAGAATTACCCCCCTGCCCTAAGCTAATCCACTAATAAACTAATCCAAACACTTTTTTAAAAAAAAAAATTCAAAGGGTCATGCATAGTAATGTTATGACCCCGAGATCTATGAACGTAGTTTTTAAAAGGCTTAGTTTTGCTATTCAAAAAGGGGTAGCGGCGCAACTTGTTGCCCGTTTACCAATTATCTCGATGTAAATTCTTCGATTACATTGTATATAATTTAATTTTTTCAAACAAGCCCTTAGATAATGTGTAGTTTTAGAAGGTTATTTATTTTACAAAACTATCTAGTTTTGGATGGTTTCGCATCTAACCTTAGACTTAGATGTGAAACTGATAGGCAGGACCGACCTGAAGATCCGATTCGGATTGTCATACCAGACCCATACCCGCTCCAAGATTCGAGTCAAGTGGGACACGGATGGGTTAGCTTGATTCAATCAGACCCCGTTTCTTGATTGCAAGCTTCACCCCCACATTTGCTGCACACCCAGTTAATTTAATTCCAATCAATTTTATTTCCATATCATTTTATTTTCGTATGTAATGCAAATAGTGATGAATGAGAAAGGCAGTTTTTGATTTCTTAAAATTCTATCTCTGTGTTTAGAGATTGTTTTCCATTGCTATCCTAGTTTGTGGCAGAATTAGGAGGTGATCTTGGAGGCTAATTCGGTACCGTGTGGTGTTAAAAGGCACACAGCCACGCAGAGAGCCAAGAGCAAGTGAGAATGTTAAAAGGCACGCAGCCACGCAGAGAGCACAGAGCGAACTATTTGCTGTTTCAAGTGGCATACGCATATTTTTGGAGAGCCTCTTCTATTATATTAAAAAAACTCCAAACCAATGTTTTATTATAAAGTTTGTGAAAATTTGTTTTTTTTTTTTGTACCATCTTTTTTTAAAAATATCTAAGTTTTGTTTGAACCGTTATCAAACTAAAAGTTGCTCATTATTCATTTTTGAACCGAGTGTGAGCTGCTAGTAAGATATAGTGAGTTGCCAATGAAGTAGTGGTGGAGTGATTGTGAAAAGATTTGGTGTTCCTTGTAACCCAGGTTCGACTCCCACTCTGCCCATTATTTTCTGTGGCATCCAGGTGAAGGGCGAATACGGGTGGTGCCGGTTCGTCTTGGATGGGAGGCGAGGTTTTACCGATTATTCCACTGCCGTGCCTTCGGGCGGGTGAAGGTCGTGTTTCTGAGCATCCGGGAGAGCCAAGGGGCTGGCCGCGGTCGAGTAGTCGACCTTAGCCACAGCGCCCAGTGTCACGGTGGTTGGCACGTCGTTCCTTGTCGTTCAAAAAAAAGATATAGTGAGTTATTTGCTCCCAAAATGCAGTGCAGTGATGATTAAAAATCACGCATATTGCAAATAACATGTTAATTTTTGGTATAGAAATTATTAAAAATACACTTCGGAAGGATTTCAACCAGTCGGATCCGTTCTCCTTTTACCCAAAATTTTCAATTTGACCCGTTTGACCTAAAATGCATTAAAAAAACACAAAATTGACCGTTGAAAAAGTAAACGGGTTGAAGTGAATGTCACAACAGCATGGAAGAAGACAAACCGGTTCAGTCTGTTTATGGAATGCTTCTAGTCTCGACTTGAGAACAGCTGCAGTGTCATCTTTATAATGAATCAACGGTTCTCTAGTGACCTTTTAAAAAATTTATGCTTAGTTAAACGGATTAGACACGTCAACCTGAACACTAAAACGAGTTCAATAGGTCAACGGTCAACCTGAACTCGACATGTTTTTTAAACAGGTTAAATATGACAACTAAAACTTGATTATTTTTTTTGTCGTATCAAGAACTACCCTTGATATCATTCAGATTTAAAAGAGTACTATCACTTCTTCAGTTCTTAGCAGATAGATAGATTTGTATGTTCCGAAAAAAGGACTTATCGGCATTTCATTTGCCCACACGTTAACTACTACAACGGGACATTAAATAATCATGTGAAAACGTGATATGATTTCGAGATTGTTTTAAAATTTGACTTGAAGTTTTTGAGATGGTTTCAAAATTTGAGTTGGTGATTAGATTAGAACCGAAACAAATTAAAGAAACTTAAAAAGAGTTGATGATTGTGAAGCAGGCAAAGCAGTAAAGGACCCTGGGGGTGTGAAATGATGAAAAATGAAATAAAATAAAAAATGAAATGAAGTCCGTCCCACATCGACTGCATAGTGTAAACAGAGGAAGTGAAACTCAATATTTAAGCAAGCAGATGAGAATGTTGAAAAGCACGCAGCCACGCAGTGAGCACAAAGCGAACTATTCTTTCGCCTTTTACTAAAGAATACCGTGTGCTCGTTGCTTTTAAGTGGCATACGCCTATTTTTGGAGACTTTTCTATATTGAAAAGCTCCAAACCAATGGTTATAGTATAAGGTTTGTAAAAAGATTTTTTTTCATTGGTCTATTATCTGCTTCCACACACTTTTACAACGACTACACTCATTTGTCGCTTATTCTATTGTTCGGGCCGATGGTCTCCACTTTGTTCTTTTTGACACATGTTATGTTGGCTATTACATGAGCTGAAAAAATAAACTCACTTTTTTTCTAAAAAATTAGTGAGTTGGTTCAAGATATATAACCCCTATGCCTCATGGTTAAACCTTAGGGTAGTGAATCGGTTCTGTATTTTATGTTTGATCGGTTCTTGGGTCGGGTAATGGTAGGGTCGGGTTTTGCCTTTTGCTCACCCCTACCCTGAGGCCTAATAACAGATCTGTTTGATGTGCTCTATTATTTGTCTAAACTTCTTTGAACCCAGATGCCAGATGGGATTCTAAGGTCTTTTTAATCTCTAGGCGTCTTCAGCGACAAGACTATCGTTGAAATTGCAAAACGTCCAGATTATGGTATGCATGTTTTCGCTTTTGTCTGGGATCAAATCAGAACCTAACCAGATTAAAGGGTTGACCTGTTTGGTTAAATGAATTAAATAGGTCAACCTGAACTCAACATGTTTATTAAACAAGTCAAATGTAACAAACAAAATCTGGTTATTTTTCGTGTAGTATTAGGATCGCCAACCTAGACTGTGGATGTTTGTAAAAAAACTATTTAAAATTACCCATATCTTGATAGAATGCTATGTTAATTTGGAAGTTAAATTATATGAAAAGGTAAAGGATCAAATAAAAATAATATTAACGTACGAAACGTACGCATTGAGGGAAAAAGCAAAAAGTGGCGGTGTCATTTTGGTAATTATCAGCAACTTCAAAATTACTGGGGAAAAAGCAAAAAGTGTCTTGTAGAGTAATTTTGAGCATCTGTAAAGTAATTTTAGGAAATGTAGGGTAGTTATCAAATTACTCTAGTAGAGTAATTTTGACTTCTGTAGAGTAATTTTGTTAGCATTTAGTTATGGGGTTTAGCTTTTAGCTTTTAGTTTGGGGGGAGGGGGGTGGTTTAGGTTTTTGGGGGGTTTGGGGGGGGGGGGGGGGGGGGGTAGTGTAATTTTGATAATTACCCTACAATTTTGATAATTACCCTACACGACCAAAATTACTCTACATGAACATTTACAATGGTTTAGGTTTTTTTAGGTTTTTAGGGGGTGTGTGTGTGTGGGGGGGGGGGGGGGGGGTAGTGTAATTTTGATAATTACCCTACACGACCAAAATTACTCTACATGAACATTTACAAAATTACTCTACAGAATTGAAGTTGCTGATAATTACCAAAATGACACCGCCACTTTTTTGACTTTTCTTTCAATTCGTACGTTTATTTTATTTTTACGGGAACTTAACTCTATATGAAAAAGCTCCAACGATTTTTGATGCGGCAAAAAAGAGCAGCTTTAACATGTCGAACTAAAAACGAGTCAAAATGAGAGCCTATAACTATTGAATATTTAAAAACTACTTTATTCACCGATGAATACACTACACTATAATTTACTAACCGATTTATTGATATGTTAATGGTTCTATGAATATAGTACTTAAATGAAAGTATACAAATAATTTTCAAGATTATTTTAAAAAGAAACAATAATTACATAACTCAAATACTTAATAGTAACTTGAACATAGCAATCTGATATTTATTCAGTGGTTAAACCCCATAAAGTTTCTCAATTCAAGAACAAGAACCCTAATCAACAACATTTCACAATTTACCCTGCTCCTTCTCAAGCATGGCTCTAACCCTCATAGGCAACCCATACAACTTAATAAACCCAGCAGCATCAGCCTGATCATAGATCTGCCCGCTTTCAAAAGACGAAATATCCTCCCGATACAGACTAAACGGACTCTTCCGGCTAGCCACAATGACCGAACCCTTGTACAACTTAAGGGTCACCGAACCCGTAGTGGTTTTAGTGATATTCTCCATGAACGCATCCATGGACTCACGGAGTGGGTCGAACCACCGGCCCGCATAGACGAGTTCGGCATACTTGAGAGCCATGATGTCTTTGAACTGGATGGCTTCTCTATCGAGAGTTAGTGACTCAAGCTCACGGCACGCGGCGGCTAAGATGGTCCCGCCAGGGGTCTCGTACACCCCGCGGCTTTTCATTCCGACTAGACGGTTTTCCACCATGTCGATTCGGCCGATACCGTGGCGGCCACCAATGTCGTTTAGCTCGGTTAAAAGAGATGCGGGAGAGAGTTCTTTCCCGTTTATGGAAACTGGGATACCGGAAACAATACCGATTTCAAGGTACCTGATGTAATAGGATTAAAAAGATGAGAAAGTTATCCAACAATATGTTGAAACATAATGAGCCCATATATGAGTAAAGCAGTTGAAA
This sequence comes from Helianthus tuberosus, assembly GCA_030545235.1. NCBI lineage: Eukaryota > Viridiplantae > Streptophyta > Magnoliopsida > Asterales > Asteraceae > Helianthus > Helianthus tuberosus. The sequence continues at coordinate 23,035 of JARYGA010055388.1, read as the reverse complement.
TAATGCTTAAATCAAAACCTTTATCAACAAAAGGACTATAATGCAAATAGAACTTACTCGGGTTTGTCAGGTGCGTCTTCTGGGTCAACAGACATCATGTACATATCCTTGTTGGGCTCGTTTGCAGGGTCTTCCAAGATATCTCCCTTCGATACCACAAATAAAATAAACAACCGAGTCATTTTGTCTGCCACAAACAAAGCTTTGAATATATGGTAGAGGTGCCAAAATGGGTGGGTTGGGTAATGGACCGAAATAGGGATGGGATTTGTACATTACATGTACATGTACCGGTACCGAATATGAACAAAGCTGGGTACCAAATACTGTACCGAATATATTGGTGCGGTACGAGTATTGATATAGGCATTTCGGTACGGTACCCGCTTTGGTACCACTTTGTTTTTATTTTATTTTTTTAGCACTCGTACGGGTACTAAATAGGTAAAATCGGCATGAGTACCAATATCAACGAGTACCAGATAGATAAAACCAGTATGAGTACCAATGCGATACGGGTACCAAATAGGTAAAATCGATACGAGTACCATAGAAAACATAATACGAAACAAAATATAAATATATTCGGTAACAGTACCCTTTTTACCCGTATCGATTCGGAAAGTACCGAATACCGAAATGAATTAAAGTGGGTACCGATACATGTTTCGAATACCTAAAATCGATACGGGTATGGGCACGGGTATTTGGGGGGAAAAAACTCATCCCTAGACCAAAACATGTTCAGGTTGAAACAGACATTGTTTCGTTCAGGACAACACACGCAGGGCCAAGTTCGGTCATCCTATAATAAGTAAATTGTGTCTTTTTAACCAGTTCCTTTTTTAGCTAAGTTTTTTTATTTGGCTGGTTTGAGATAAAACACAACCCAAATCAACGCGTTCATAAGTAACATGTAATAACGAAGAAAAACATACCTCGTGACTAAGATGCCACAGGTTCCTGTCTCTGCTATAGATGGATTTCTTTGTGACTGGGACGGGAACATTGTGTTTTTTGGCATATTCAATAGCATCTTCCCTACCTGTTATATCCCATTCCCTCCACGGAGCCACAACTTGGAGATCAGGATTGAGAGAAAAGAATGTCAGCTCAAACCGCACCTGTATTCGAAAAAAAACACAAAAAAATGAAAAAAAAAAATAATTACACTTATATTATATCAATCTGTCTGAAAAGTATGATACCTGATCGTTTCCCTTTCCTGTGCATCCATGGGCAACAGCATCCGCTCCAACTTCTTTTGCCACATCCACCATTGCCTGTAACGATGCACATCAAGAATAGAATTTGGATCTTTATAAATATTTATTATAATACTATTTGTTTGGGCTTTACCTTGGCAATAACGGGTCGGGCCATGGAGGTACCCAACAAGTACTTTCTTTCGTAAACTGCCCCAGCTCTCAAACACGGGTATACATAATCCTTTACGAATTCTTCTGTCAGATCTTTCACCACCAATTTGCAGGCTCCACTTGCTTTAGCCTTTGCTTCCAGACCTTCTAATTCCGAGATACCCTAAAAAACAAGTAATAAAAACAGGTTAACATAAATACAAGAGTCAAACCACATACAGGGCCCATCACTAGCACATTCTAAAGTTATTGGTGTGAAAAGAAATAAGACCGCACAACTAAGTGCACCCAATCAAGAGACTCACTGTTTTGAATTCTTCACAATAACCACCAATCTTGCAAAATGAATAATTTTAGACAAACTAGTTGACATGTAGAACGTAGGTGCTGAAAATCGCTTGTGTTTTGCAGGTTTTAATAATTTAAGCAGTTTTTTTTAATAAGTAATTTTTTGGGCATTTACACAAAGATTGACGGTTTGCTTGCAATTAGAAGCCAGTTGATGGTTTACAACTCAGTCACGCACACTAGATAACTTACTTGACCAACATCTGCAGTAAAGCATACAACCTCACAGCCATAATTCTCCCTACAACATCAAAGGCAAAGTTAGTTCCTCCAATGCACTACAGATATAAACAAGGTCATGTATATAAAAAAATTAACTGAAGTAAAGCAGTATGATCATCATTTGAAGCAAAACCAGAAGCTAACTAAAATATACATTCACGTATTCAAAAACAAACATGGCAAATCCATGAATCAAACATCAAAACGTGTTCACATTGTTGTAGAGTTTGCAAAAGCTATATCAACACGCAACATGAAGACGTCGAATGAGCATGTACATAAATGATGATAATTAATTTTTCAAGGTATTTTCTGCATCTTGCGAAGCGAAAATAAAGACCCAAAAGAAGATTAAGACAATTTTCCTATTCTTTCTGTGAATAACAGATCTAAATTTTAGTATTGTACCTGAGCCAAGGAACAATTACGGAGGTATCCAACCCACCACTATAGGCTAGAACAACTTTGTTCAATTTGCCGCGTAGGCCTCTTCCCTTGGTAGCATTTGATGCATCTGTTTCTTTATCACTCGCCATTACTGCTCGAATTTCTGTTCACCAAGCAAATTCCATATATTAGAGTCCCACAGATATATCAAATAATATAGATATGTATGCTCTATTAACACATGTTAAGATGCATTTAGTATGTCCAGGATCCTTCTTAAAAAAATAATATATATATATGTATATACATATATAGGGAGGGGCTCATGCGAGAACCACCCTTATTGTGAGAACCTTGAGAACCAATGTGAACACAACCTAAAATAGCTAAAAAAACCTAACCCCCACCCCCCAAAAACCTAAACCCCCCCCCCCCAAAAGCTAAAATGCTAAAAACTAAACCCCCAAAAAACCTAAAAAAATCTAAAAAAAAATTTTTGAATTTTTTAATATTTTTTATGTTAAAATCGCTACTTTTAGAAGCAAAAAAAAATATATATATATATTTTTTTTTTGGCTTCGAAAAGTAGCGATTTTTTTATAAAAAATATTAAAAAATTCAAAAAAAAAAATTTTGTGTGATTTTTAGCTATTTTTGGTGTGTTCACATTGGTTCTCGCGGTTCTCACAATAAGAGGTGGTTCTCGCATGATCTTCTCCCTATATATATATAGGGATCATGAGTGAACAACATCTTTGGTTGTGAACCTTGTGAACCAATCCTAGCCACACATCTTATTTAGACTTTATTAATATTTAAATTATTCTAAAGGGTGATAATGTAATTTAACATGGACTTATTTATGGTAACTACAGTAATATAAATCAAAATATTAACTTTATTCCCTTAATATCGAATTTCATCTCTAAATTATTTATGGTAACTACAGTAATATAAATCAAAATAATAACTTTATTCCCTTAATATCGAATTTCATCTCTAAATTAGTTACAAAATCAAATACAAGGAAAAAGATAATTTGTTTTTACGATTGTTGTAAGTTCTTATGGCAAAACACAAAAATGTGTTAATCAATAGTGATCGCATCATCACATGTTTCTAGAGTTTCGAATGAATTGCAACAAATTATTCTTGTATGTAGTGGGTCCTTATTTGTTAAATGGACACTACAATTTATATTTGAGATAATATGAGTAAGTGGATTGCAATGAACATACGATGCATCAATTGTTAGTTTTTCATGTTACTATAAGTTTTTTTTAGGATTGTTATCTTTTATTTTGTTAACCAACAATTGTCCCTGTTTTAATTGATTTGAAGAATTGAAGTAAAGGTAGCAAGTGATGTTTCTGGTGTCAGAGAAGAGAAGATGAAGGCTAGAAGATTGCTAACCAAGGGAATTAAGAACACGGCGATTTTGCAAACCACTTTTCTTCCTGATGTTAGACAATTTTGTGGTAGTTTTTTTAAGTAAACATTTTTTTTGTGGTTTTCCTAGACTGGTTTCCGATTTTATTTGTACTACTAGTGGTTTTTTTCAAGAACATTTTTTTTCGTAAATCATAATTCTCCCAGAAACAGTTTTTAATAATTTGTGAACAACTATCTTAAATACTTGTTATACACATATGTATAATGCTGAAAAACCATATAAGATGCTTGTTATACACATATGTACAGTGCCGAACAACCATCTTAAAAACTTATCACATATGTATATCATTAAGATTCAAATGTGTATGTTACAAATATGTATATGTAACTTGCTTGATTTTATAATTTATAAGAATATGTACACATATGTACAATGCCAAATAACCATCCCAGGTCTTTGTTATACACGCATGTACATTGCTGAACAAAGATATCATTAACTTCTAGTTAGAGGTATATTATGAATGTACATGTGTGTACATAATTTTCTAAAATATGAATACATATATTTCTAAAATATGAATACATATATTACATATATGTATAGAGAATGTAATTAAATATTTTAAATTATGTTTTAATGGAACAATATTTGATAATGTTTGTATTTTTTAAAATTATCAAGTTAGGTAATTGGTGAGAGAAAAAAAAAGTCTAAAGAATGTAATTAAATGTTCATTAAACTGGAAAGAGAAATTAGGAGAGAGAAAAAAAAACAATTAATTAATTAGAGAGAGGAAAATACAATTATACCCTTATTTCTATTAAAACACATGGAAGTTATAAAAAATAATTACCATCTTGCCACTAAAGAAAAAATCTAGATCTACAAAATCAATGGTTAAGATAAGTTCATTTTGTTCACAAAAACATCATTGTTCACTCATGAACCCTAATATATATATATATATATATATATATATATATTAGGGTAGGGATCCTAAGAGAAGTCCACCCTATTTGAGAAACTTGAGAAGCAATCTGGACCACACATTTTCCCTAAGCAAAAAATGCAAAAAAAAGGTGAAAAAAATGCAAAAAAATTTTTTTTTTTTTTTTTTTTTTTGAAAAATCGCTGCTTTTTCTTTAAGGATTAAAAAAAAAAAAATTAAATTTTTTTTTAGATTTATACACATGTGTATATTGTTAATCTTTTAACTATACATATATGTATATTGTCAATTATACATATATGTATATACATGTTTAAAATTGAAAAAATGTGTATATTGTTAATCTTAAACCATAAACACTAAAGCTAAACACTAAAGCTAAACCCTAAAGCTAAACCCTAATGCTAAACCCTAAAGCTAAACCCTAATTCTAAACCCTAAAGCTAAACCCTAATGCTAAACCCAAAAGCAAAAACTAAACACTAAAGCTAAACCCTTAATGTTAAACCCTAATACAAACCCTAAAGATAAAGCTAAACCCAAAAGTTAAAGCTAAACCCAAAAGCTAAACCCTAATGCTAAACCCAAAAGCTAAACCCTAATGCTAAACCCTAAATACTATTGCTAAACCCTAATACTAAACCCTAATGCTAAACCCTAAACCATAAAGCTAAACCCTAAACCCTAATGCTAAACCCTAAATACTAATGCTAAACCCTAAATAACACTTATTTTTCAATTTTAAACATGTATATACATATATGTATAATTGACAATATACATATATGTATAGTTAAAAGATTAACAATATACACATGTGTATAAATCCAAAAAAAAAAATTTTTTTTTTAAAAAATTTTTTTTTTTTTTTAATTCTTAAAGAAAAAGCTGCGATTTTTCCAAAAAAAAAAAAAAAAAAAATTTTTTTGCATTTTTTCACCTTTTTTTTGCATTTTTTTGCTTAGGGAAAATGTGTGGTCCAGAATGCTTCTCATTTAGCCTACTACTTCTCACATGATCCTTATCCTATATATATATATATATATATATATATATATATATATATATATATAAGGGAAGGCTAGACATAAAACCCTTAAATTTTTAGAAAACTCTGGAAACTCAAATCTCCCCCCATTTTTACCCAACCTCCCGACATTTTTTTTTTTTTGAAAAAAATAACACATGTAATATACATGTTTTAGAGTGTTTTGGGCCAAAAAAAACAAAAAAGCGCCGAAGGGATTTTTTTTAAAAAAATAAACAAATTTCAGCAATGTCCGGTTGCCTAACATGTGTTAGGCACAAAAGACAGAAATTGCTGAAATTTTTTTTTTTTTTTAAATTATCCCTTCGGCGCTTTTTTGATTTTTTTGGCCCAAAACTCTTAAAAACATGTATATTACATGTGTTATTTTTTTCAAAAAAAAAAATGTTGGGAGGTTGGGTTTTCTAGGGTTTTTTATATAGATAGGGTTTTCTATATAGCCCTACCCTCCTATATATATATATATATATATATATATATATTGGGATACTGTGTCCCATGAGCACATGATAAGATACACTTCTTGAAAAAACAATTTCCCACTAACTTTTTCTCTCTAGGAATTTACATTTCCTTTGATCAATCCAATTTTCAACAAAGCCTCTAAACAAACAATCTGCTAAGAGCTTGGTTTTTAAAAGCTCGTCTAAAGCGCAAGGCGATCTGAACAACACCTCATGCACATCCAAGTCAACATTGGTCAAAATTAAGGTCTAAGGATGCTGATATGTAAAAAAACAACCAAAAAACATAAAAAAAAAACTATATTATGTTTACTTGATAAAAAGACTACAATGTAAAAGAAGCCTCAGGTTGTACATAAAACTTATATTTTGTTAACACACTCGCATACGTAAAGCTCTCGCCTAGACACCTCTGAGCGCCTCCTAGAGCTCTCTAAAACCAAGGCAATTATTAACTTAACTAGACTCTAGGGCACATTAAACAATCTCAAATGCAATTACAAATTAAAAAAAAATCATATAAACAACAACTCTCACATGCAAATCTGACAAGTCATCCTAAAGCTCAAACCAATCAACCATTGTTTTTTATAATAATAATAATTAAAAAAATACACAAATAAAACTGGAAAAAAAACTCAATCCAAAAGTACCTTGAACATTAGCTTTACAGGTCAGAGAAACATTCCTATTGCTACGATGAACAAACGCAACTCCTCGAAACTCACTTTCTTTAGCTCCTAATTTACACTCTATAACAAATTTCAACACAATCTGTTATCGTATATCGAACGAACAATAACAAACAGAACTCAATAAAATCGCATGGTAGCATACAATTGACGGAAATAATCGATTGTATTGCATGTGGAGATGATTAACCTGAGTTTAGGGCATGAACTAGCGGTTTTGTTGAAGATGAAGTGACCTGCAAGTGAGCCATTTGAGTGTCAATGGCGGCTGTAATGGAACAATTGGTGGTGAGAGTGATGATTAGGGTTTATAAATAAAGAAATGTAATATAATAAGGATTTAATTAGGGGTGTGATTTGGTGATATACTCGTTTACCTGATCCGATTATTTGATAAAGTGTACGCGTTTACCTGATTGTATACACGACATAATTTCTTTTATATTTTTAAATATGTATATATATGATTCACCCATTCTATAGACGATGTATTTTATTTCGTATACATTGTGGTTATTTCATACATTTTTTAGTGATAATATTGAATGTAACTAATTAGTAGTTACTCGATAGATACCCGATGGGTTTTGAGTCAGGTATAACAAACGGGCAATTTTTTTAAATTAACGGGTTTACTCGAAACCCGCGGGTATACCCGATAGGTATTTACCCACTAGAAACCCGACGGGTTTGAGACAAGCTTATCTAACCGGGTTTGGGTTTGGGATTGGAATTACCTAAACCCGACCCATTGTCATCTCTAGTGTGATAAGGTTTAATGACCATTAGGTTCTGAGTTCGATTCCCACATTATGGGGGTTTTCTAAATTTATTGGTTTCCTCCTGAAATAGTTTATATTTTTTATTGTTTTGGGAAGATGGATCAAATTAAAGAGAAAGGTTGGTGGCTTTGTCACCTTCCTTTCTCTTTTAATCTCTTAATTGGAGTGTGTGCAACCCACAAACCAAAACAGCCATAATCATTCAGACATGGAACCCAATCGCAGCCATCATCATTCACCACTGTTAATTCACCCCATCTCACAAATCCCACAGTCCCTTTCCCCCCACCTACTCACCCCTACCATCCTACACTACTCACCCCATCTCTTTCATCATTTTCAACATTTCTTGGGTTTTTATTTTTCTTTTTTTCACCTTTTCATCTGTACACACAACAATATTTATATAATATTTTTCTCTTTTAATCTCTTTAATACATGGTGACTCCTACGTGACCATTGAAGTAGAACATAGAAATTGTACACCACCCGACAAACAAGAATTGGTACTCATCTGAGACATGGACACAAACAATTGGTCACTTTGTCTATTTTTATATGTTATAATCTTTTTCATTATAAATCTTTTCGATATATCTTAAAATATATTGATGTAAAGAAAATGAAATAAACATTAGTTAAATAATAAGTAATAAACATTAGTTAAATAATAAGTAATAATAAAATAAAGAAAAACTAAAAACAAATTTACACTGCAACATACAAGACATCAAACTTTAGAGATTTTATACATTCAACCTTCATCTTTTGGTAAGTGACGCATTGACTCCTAATTTTTTTGTAATTGGCAACTTTGAGCCTCATCTTTTTTCTACTTAATAACTTCACATTTCGTCTTCTTCAACATTTCAATTCTTTTGTTTAGATTACCTTTACGAATTTACACTTCTACGAGCAAGACAACCACGTAACCCACGTTAATATCATGAACATAACGTAACAAATTCAAAAACGCGTCACGTAACAAACAGACGCCACACGTCAATGTTATCATCGTAACGTGTGTAGCAAAGTCGCAAACGCGAAGTTGCCGCCGCAATGCGCGGCACGGGTAAAAACCTAGTATCTTACATTTTACAAGGACATGTACAGTAGAATAATATTTTAATATTATTTTTTTATTTTTACTAATAATTTCTTTATTAGTTTAGTTTTTTTTTAATGATGCTACTAGTTTGGCTTTAAAAAGAAAATATTTGTAAAGTATTGATTTTTCATTTTATTACTTTTTTATTTTATCTATTTTTATAACTTTAAAGATTGTAGAGTACTATATGCAATTTGGATGGATAGGTGGAAAACTGGTCACCACACATTGTAAAATGGAATTCTATGTGCTATGACATAACTCACGTGTGACCTAATTAGTTTTTTTTTTTTAATTGATGTAATAAAAAAATTAATTACGGTTTTTGTTAAAATTCTCGGTTTCGATTCAGATTTTTGTCTCGATTTCAGTTTCAAATTTTGTATAAGCTTGAGTATTTGTATGTATTTTCCATATTTGGTTGCTTCACACCGCACCCAAGAAGAAGAATAAGGACCGGTTGATATAGACTTGTCACCGAAAAATTCTGTACTTACTTAAAAGACAAAGTCAATGAGGCTAAGAAAGAAGGGGGGTCGGGTATAACTAGACTTAAAGAAATCAATGAGGCGCTTCTGTTTAAGTGGGGTTAGAGATATAGGGTTGAATCACAAAGTCTGTGGAGGAAAGTGGTGGAGGCGTGCCATGATAAAAACAATCTTAGAAACTTTCTCCCTCTAAACGAAAATTATTCGGGTTGCTAAAAAATATTGTGAAATTAATTGCCAAAATGAAACTCAACGGGAAATCTATAAATCAGCTGATTCCGGGTAAGGTGGGGAACGGGGATGATATTCGTTTTTGGATAGACTCATGGGTGGGGGATCTTCTGCTAATGGAAAGATGGCCACATTTTTTTGTATTGGATTCGAATAAAGTATGCAAGATTTCGGAAAGAATGGAGACAAGTCAAGGAAGTGGGGGAGGGACTTGGAGTTGGGTCAGACAACCAGAGTCGGATGCAGAGATTAAGAAGTGGCAGGAATGTCAAGAAGTTATAAACAGGATGAGGATGTCAAATGATAAAGACTCATGGCTATGGAATGTTGACAGACAGGATGGCTTCTCGGTGAAGGCCGTGAAGAAGATTATTATTGATGATAGAGGAAGTAGTCATCTCCCTAAATTTGAATGGAGTAAATGGGCCTCAATCAAATGTAATATTATGGCTTGGAGAGGCAACTTGGATAGACTGGCCACCAGAGTTAATTTGAGAAGAAGGAACGTGGATATGCCTTCGGTTGCGTGCCCTTTTTGGGACGAGTACGAGGAAACTGTAGATCATTTGTTTACCACATGTTATATAGCTAATCGGGTTTGGTCGGCTTTGAGCGCGTGGTGCAAGATCACTCCGATATTCGCTTTTGAATTCAAAGATTTAATGGATATTCACAATGCTACTCAGGGAAAGAAAAAAATGAAGAAGACTATTCATGGGTTGGTTATTATCTCGTGTTGGTGTATTTGGAAAGGCAGAAACGAGCTGGTTTTCAAGCGGATCAGAAGAAGTTCGCATGATATTTTGTTAGAGATTAAATCAAGAGGGTTCGGTTGGCTTAAAAATAGATCGTCATGTAAATATATTAGCTGGAATGAATGGTGTAAATATCCTAGGTATGTGTTGTAATTTGGCCATTTGTCCGTTTGGGTCGGGGGTGTTGATTTGTATTGGCCTTTTGCCCGTTTGGGTCGGAGATTTTAATGAAATTTAATTTTCAAAAAAAAAAAAAGACAAATTCCACCGGCTTTGCCTTCCCCCCCCCCCCCCTAAAGTTTTATATAATTGCATTTCAAGCCTCTTAGCTTTGCTATGGCCCTTCCACTTTTGAAGTAATCCATTTTAGTCCCTTAGCTAATTTTACTATTCTTCTACTTTAACAATTGACATTTTTAGCCCCTAGCTTTTTATTATTTAAATTTCCTTCAACAAAATTCGTTCGTTAATTTCTTTTGTTTACCAATATCATTTTTTTACTTAAAAAAACTATTTTCCGTGCATGTTTTTATATACGTATCCGTATAAATTTAAGGGTGTCTACGTTTCGACATAAACTTTTTATGTAAACAAGTTAGGTCAAATATAACACGTTTTCGTTTAAAAAACCATTTTTACATGCATATTTTTATGTATTCGTCTGTATCAATTCGAGTTGGTCAACAACTGGATATACTTTTTGTATTATAACACGTTTTCTTACTTATGTTATGTACGTTTTCATAAATTTTGTTCCGAACAGAGTGGAGTCAAATTGTGGTTTATTTTTTTCCTTTTTTTTCAAAGCTTTAATTCATCCTATAGAATAAGTTATGATTGTACGAGAAAGATTCAATTTACTTTACGTTGTGATCCAATCGCAATACTTATATAGGTTACATTGAGTTCAATCAGATTTGTCGAAACACGCGTTTTCATATGCTTAACGCATTACCTAACACTTGAACAAATCTATTCGATACTTGCGATGTCCTCGCGCTGTCGCAATACTTATAAAGGTTACATTGAGTTCAATCAGATATGTCGAAACACGCGTTTTCATATGCTTAACGCATTACCTAACACTTGAACAAATCTATTCGATACTTGCGATGTCCTCGCGCTGCAACGGGCGCGGGCCTTATTACTAGTTGATCTTAAAAACGTAAATTATTAAAAATTCTAAGACTTATCACCGAAAAGTTGATCTTAAAAACGTAAATTATTGAATATTCTACTACATTTCTAATCGTTATATATTTTACTAATTTTAAGTATCTTACGACATTAAAACTGGTATAATTTTTTTTAAGTTTCTGATTTTTTGTTAATTGTAGAATTCAAAAACTTATCAACGTTTGAATATTTGGGGCTCCCCTCTCCATGTATTTGTGAATAACTCAAGTCAATAAAATGCAACTTGTATCTAGGATCCAACACTACGGCTATGGCTAAGGTAAGACTAAAATCTGACCAATATTTTTGAAACTTGGTCATCATCAGTTCTGCCATTTTCTTGATATACTCATCGTTTTTACTCATACCCTCAAACAACGTAGGATAAGCCATAAAGACGCGTGGATAGTATAAGTTTGCAGTCGGATATTTGGTACCCGAAAAAACATTAGTCACATCATAAAATACTTCAAGAAAAGTACATATCTTTCCAATATTGTCCCACTCTAATGCATTTGGACAATGCTTAAAATTAGAATCACTTAATTCTAAATGACAAAAGGCACGTCGATAATAAATAGCGGCATCATTCATCAACAAAGTAGAATTACACCTTCTAACAACATCTTGCCTTAACCCTTTTTTTCTTAATAGAAAGCAATTGAACACAATCCAAAAAAATTTCCTTCCTTTTTTGTGAACCTTTCACATACTTGATACTTTCTCTCACTTTGTAAACACACTCATCAATTTCTTTTAACCCATCTTGCACAATTAAGTTCAAAATATGTGCACAACATCTCAAGTGGAAAAAATTACCCTTAGAAATAAGTAGTGACTTTGCATTCAGTTGTTCTCTCAAAAGTCCAACGAAAGTGTCATTAGAAGAAGCATTATCTAACGTCACAGAGAATATTTTGTTTTTTATGCCCCATTCTACTAAAATAGAAAACACTTTTTTCACATAAAGCAATGCCAGTATGAGGTGGTGGCATAAAAGAAAATGATAAAACTTTTTTTGCAAAATTCAATCTTTATCCATAAAATGAACAGTAATTGCTAAATACCCATTAGTAGCAATAGAAGTCCATAAATCTGAAGTTAGACATAATCTGCCAGGTGATTCTATAAGCATCTCTTTCTCCTTTCCTTTTCTTTCTTATACATTTTCAGTATATCTGATTTTACCGTATTTCTAAATATGATATTCACATCGGGTTGCAAGTACTTAAACAAATCTCTAAATGCCTTATAGTCTACAAATGACAAAGGCAACTCATGCATCACAATAGCAGCTACAAGCATTTCACGGAACGTATTTTGACTAAAACTAGATGTCTTTAACTTCATGTCATATCTAAAAGCATTTGACCAACATCTCTATAAGTAGTACCATAGCAGCTTGATATATGTCGAGTAAAATTTCCCGTACCTTGCTTACTATCAAACATGAGAACATGACCACATTTGTTGCACTTTGATGGAACCTTTCCGCTTAAAGCTTTGTTTTGTTGTTTGGTAAAGTAATGCCAAACAACTGATCTTTCCTTTCGTGATCTCTTTGCCTTGGGTTTTTTAACACCACTATCATTTTTATCCTCTACCTCCACAGAGCCAACTTCATCATCTTCCAAATCCAAATTCATTGAGCTATCATTTTCTAGGTCGACTTTGATAGAATCAGAATCCATATCCATCTACAATAGAGAAAAAATACATAAAGTTACTCAAAAACTTAATAAGGAAATTGAAGGAAAAGCTATCAAAGTTAAACCAACAACATACCAGTGTTTTGCCTTTCTTCTTCCCGACTTTATTTTGTGAATCACTCATGACTTTAATAAATAATATTGAATGAATCAGCAACTATATCCAAAAACAAAACACAATTTAAGAAACAAATCTAACATAAGTAACAAAATCAAGATTAACAAAAAAAGTAACAGTCATATCAAACACTAACAGTAATACATAAGTAACAGAATCAAGATTAACAAAAAAGTAACAGAATCAAACATAACTATACATACCACAGTGAAAAGCATAATACATTCATAATCATAACTAATACATAAGTAACAAAATCAAGATTAACAAAAAAAATAATACATCCATAGTCATATCATGGTTCTTACATAACCTAAACATACCACAGTGAAAAAACATAACCTAAACATAACTAATACACTCACAGTCATATCACGGTTCTTACATGGTAGAACGACGCCGAAATGATGGTCGCCAGTAGGGGTGTTCAAAACTATCTGTATCCGAAAATCCGATCCGAAATATCCGAAAAATCGGATATCCGAATTTTTCGGATTCGGATAGTGATTTTCAAAATTTTTTGGATATTTCGGATATCCGAAATATCTGAAAATTTGATTTACATTTTTTTCGGATATCCGGAAATATCCGAAGTATCCGAAAATATCCGAAATATCTGAAAACTTATATTCGGATAACCGAAACTATCCAAAATATATGTTTCCGAATATGAAAAAAAAATAATAAGAAAATAAAAATTAAATAAAAAGTTGGATTTTCGGATATCCGATTCACTATCAGAATCCGTATCCGATGTTTCGGATATCTGAATTTCGGATATCCGAAATTTCGGATACGGATTCGGATAGTGAAATTTCGTATCCGAAAATTTCGGATATCCGAATTTTCGGATATCCGGTTTTGAACACCCCTAGCCGCCAGTGATGATGAAAGTGAGCGGCGCCGGTGATGATGAAAGTCAAAGACTCCGATGATGAAGTCGAAGACTCGAAGATGGCCGGAATGATGAAAGTGAGCGGCGCCGGGATGATGGCCGCTGGTGATGATGAAGAAAGTGAGCGGTGAACTGACTTAGGAAATTTAGGGTTTGGTTATTGGATTTGGAGCGTGAGGTGAAGGGAATAGATTTCAAAATTTTGGGTATATCCTTCTGACTCCACATGTCCCCACCCCACCCCACATATTTGACATATTTTTTAATTTAAAATTATAAACATTTCACTAACGGGTCTTAACAGGTTAATGGGTTTTAACCTGTTTAGACACGAAATTTAAACAGGTCTTATCGTGTCGACCTGTTTAGACATGAAACCTGTTAAGGTCAAACACGAAACCTGTTAACTTCGTGTAGGTTCGTGTTCGTGTCAGAATTGTCAGCCCTACTCATGAACCCTACCCTATATATATAATTTTGTATCAAATTCTCCACTCTCTCTCGCTCTCTATCTACAACTCTCTCTCTAGCTCTCTACCACTCCCTCTTTCATTAGCACCATCAACCACCACCTCAAGCACCATCCACCACCTCCCAGTACCCACAACCTTCACCAACACCACCCACCCCACCTCACCCCACCCCACCCCCACCCCCACCCCCACCCCCACCCCCACCTCAGCCTTCATCGCCACCACCCCCCACTTACCGACCACTACCAATTCCACCACACCACCCCCACCTATCGACTACCGTAACCCCACTGCACCCACCATCACAACCGCACCCAAATCACCACAACCACTCCCTCTTTATCTCTACCAGACTACCCCCATCGTCTCCGACATCACCACCCCTACCAGAACCCTAACCCTAACCTTGCAAACAACCCAAATCAACAACCCTAACCCCAACCTTGAAAGTTAAATGGAGGTAACAACGGATAATAAGCAAATCGTACTGAAACCCTACATCAATGGATCTCCATCGGAGTCAGACATGGAATTGAAGCACATAAATTGCATAAAACTGGAAGCTCCGACAGGATCCAATCCAGTCTTGGTGAAGAACTTGTACCTGTCGTGTGATCCTTACATGCGTGGTCGTATGCAAGACTTTCATACCTCTTACGTCCCTCCTTGTTTCAGAGTTGTGGTTGATAGAAATAATTAGTATGTTGGTAATAAAGTGGAAGGCATGTCTTAGAGTGCGAAATGCCTCCTAACGGGTCGGTTGGGTAATAGGGAATAAAGGGTTGCCCGTCGCGCAACGCAGGAGCACCTTGTTTCAGCAAAAAGTTGTTTTCTTTCATCGTTTTAACCTGCGTTGACTGTTTAACTTAAACACTAATGGGTTTTAGTGTTTATGATAGTTTTTCTCTAGAATGGAACCGGGCGGAAGGACGACCAAGCACGCGAAGAACCGAACACTTTGAAACCGCGATCTTTTGGAAACAATCATGAGAAGGATGAAGCATGGTCATGCTCAATAAAGTTCAGGTTTAAAACCTTAATGTTCTTAAACTGTAGTTAAGTGTATAGTCCATTATGTCGGTTCATTTGGTTTATCAGTTAACCTAGACGTATAAGTTCTATGTTTTATGTTTAAAAAAAATCTATCTGGGACCTAATTATCCGCATTTTTATTAAAATATTGGGTAAATTACACTTTTCGTCCTTTATGTTTGTATCGGATTGCAATGGATAGCCTTTAACTTCAATAATTACAGTCACAATCCTTTATTTGGAAAACTCGGTACATCTTTCGTCCTTTATCACTAACAAGGTTAAAATTTTTAGTTAAATCTATTCACTTAAGGGCAGTTTAGTCTTTTTACCAATTTAATTAAACTAAAATTTAAAACAAAGCTTAATATTTACCCTCACCCCCTCCATTTCTCTCTCAACTCACACTCTCCCCCTCACCCTCTTTGTCGCATGCCCTGTAATTCTTCAAGACTCTTCGAATATGGCATCTCATTGTGGGCTCCTATCTTGCTTGGCATGATGAACACCCCTCACCACCACCATAGATTATCAAACTAAAAGCACTGAAACCTTCCTGAATCTGGCTCGTAGGTTCAGATTCTCACACACACACCATCCAATTTCAAACCTAGCTTCGAAAGTCAAACACCCATTCGAAATTGAAACTACTCATTCTTCAATTTGCAGATTGAACACGAAGTCACAATGATCTCTAAAGTTTAGGGTTAGCTACAAATAAATGATCGAAAGTTCTTCATATATACACCCACAATATCATTTCCAATTGTAAAGATCATATATTCAGGTCCCAATGCATCCAAGATTTCCAATTTCAGACAACTTACACATCTCGGATTAATTTATTGGTTTGCTGATCGTTGAGGAGAATTGAGCCCTAATTTTTGGTAATGTCACAAACTTGCATAATTTTCTGTTTTTAATTCACAATTAGTTGTTTTTTTCCTAATATATATAGTAATTGAATCTTGGTTTGATCAAAAAAATTTAAAATTTTGTTTCTTTAGCATCTGTTACTTTGTGGTATAATATTTGATTGTAAGGTTTTTTTTATAGCATTAATGAACTTTATATTGTCATCATGCAGGATGATTGTTTTACTTGTTGGAACTGTTATAAGAATTTATGTAGACAATGTGGATTTTTCTTGAAGAAAAGTGAGAAAATGGAAAAGAGGAGATCGCCATCATGGATGCTAGCTGCATCAACCGCTAATAAGGCGAGCAAACCAGTCGATGCAGATGCGAGCAGTGTCGTAACGAGTGATGAAGTGAGCGTCGTGGCCAAATCTACAAAGCCGAAGGCAAAGGGTGTAACCCGGAATCACAAAAAAGAGGTCTGTCTTTCTAATGATGAGAGTTTGCTAGGTAAATGTGAAACAAGGAGAAAGAAAAGACAAATTATTGAAGTTAAAGGCTATCTATTGCAATCCGATACAAACATAAAGGACGAAAAGTGTAATTTACCTTAAAATATTAGATAAAAATGGGTTAGAGTGTTACACAACACAACATAGTTCAAACACTAAATCTTGACAACATGATAGGAACGAACAATAAAGCCCCAAAGCTACTAAAGATCGAAAATTTTCCAAAGTGGAAAGAGAGATTCGAGGGATATATTCATGGTTTGGATATTAATCTATGGATTGCCATTAAAGAGGAATTTATATTACCTCGTTATGAAACAACCGGGATACCAGTGAATATTTCAACATTAACACCATAAGATAGAACAAACTATGAAATAGTGAGAGAAGTGTTTAGTTAGTTACAACAAGCTATTACAAACAACATGTTACATCTATTGAAGAGTCATAAGACGTCAAAGTCTTTACGGGAAGCCTTGTATGACAAGTATTAAGGAAATACCGGCATGATCCAAAGTAAAAAAAGAGTTGATAAAGAAAGAATTTATGATTTTTACCTACTTGAAAAATGAGACATTGCACACATCTTGAACTACCTTGCTGGATGGGGCAACCTGATTGTCATGACCCCCGACCCCACCCTGGATGGAATCGGGAGCCGCGAACCAGTTCAGTGGTACCGGTGGTTATTTAGAAAAGTAGTGCAGCGGAAATTTCATCAGGACCGTGAGTTAGGAAAAATATCAGAGTTTAGAAAACACCAGATTTTATTTATTAAATAGATGGGATAAACCCATGTTTTGAAAGGTAGCTTTAATATGGGATAAATCCGAATACGTAAAACAACTTTTCTTAATTTAATTTAATTGATAAAATGAGCCACTTCTATAAGCCTTGTTGGTGCCGCATCCAACTCTTATTCCGATCTACTGTAATTACCTGAAACGCGTTTTTAAAAACATTTGGTCAGCAGGAAATACTGGTGAGTTCATTCAATTTGTACAAAAATGACACATAGTTATAAATTACAGCATAAGAGCGATTACAATGGCTACTATCTTATTTTTATCTGGCGCCGTGTCACACCCTGGTGACGATGGTCATACCACTATTGGGTCCTTTCACCCAAGTAGTGATGATTATCACTGTTAGGTTGATGAACCTAACCGTGAGAAATTAGTAATGTGCACAATACCCCACTAGCCAGTGATTCAAGATAACCACGACTTAATCCCTGTAATTATAACTTTTGAAAATAATTGGAGTATTGCAAAACATTGATGATAAAAGAGAATGACTCGCATTATAAGCATGCAATATTGATTTAACAAGCTTCTTGATTCTACTCCTTCTGATAATTAAGCATATACTTTATTGTTTTGAACCTTCTGATTATTAAGCATCCATTTTGATTGTAAGAGTATGGTGTAGAGTTTCGGGTAGTTAAACATTTAGTTTAACAGAGTGGAATACGTATTAGTGTAAAACCACATCAAACCTAACGATGGTCACGAGATCCGAACCTTAACGAAATTCACAAAGTATAGTCTTGTTTAGACAGCACTTTGGCATTCGTTTAACGAAATTCACAAAGTATAGTCTTGTTTAGACAGCACTTTGGCATTCGTTAGTTGGTTCCCGAATCGATCGGACAGAACATCGCATTGGTGATTATTGGTTAGAACACCAATGTATAGAGAGAAGAATAGAAGGAATAAGAAAATGAATCCTAAGCTTCCTATTTATAGGTAGGAAATATGAAATTTCTAGGAAATTTCATATAGCTTTTCTAGGAAGTTACCTATACATTTTCTAGGAAGCTTCCTACCCATATATATATCTTCTTATACCTTCCTTGCACCTTCCTTTGATATTATCTATCTCATATATATTTATTTTCATGTATATCTATTTAGGTGTTTAATTTACTTACTTAATTAATCTTACTTAGCTTAATTAATCTCGATTAGCTTAATTAATCTCGCTTAGCTTAATTAATCTCGCTTAGCTTAATTAATCTTTCTTAACTGATTAATTAATCATACTTAACTTAATTAATCATACTTAACTGATTAATTAATCTTACTTAGCTGATTAGGTTTAACTTATCTATTAAGGTTTCTTAACCGCTAAGTTATCTTAACTACTAAGTTTACTTAACCACTAAGTTTTCCTTAACTATTAAGTTTACTTAATCGCTAAGTATTCTAGCTTAGTAGTTCTCTGGTTACAAGTTCTAATTTCTAGCTACAATGGAACTCGTATTAGTGTATTACTCAATTCAACTTTAACGATAATCACGAGATCAAAACTCACAACGAATGACAAAGTATAGCCAAATATTGGCAGCACTTAAACATCCATTGGATTAGTTTCAATCGATCGGATAGGGTATCGTACCAGTGATTAGAGTTATTACCCTAATAACGGGCAGAGTTTCGGGATTTAGAAGGTATAATCCCGAGCTACTATTTACTATAATAAAAGCTGAAGGAAAGAAAAGAATTGAGCAGTTTGAAACGTAGCAGTGATTAAGTTAATACCCTGGATTCGTAGCAGCGTCTTGACATCGAAAAACTCGTTTTCAGCAGAATATGACCGTTTTGAGACTGAGATTTCGAACACAGAAGCAAGTCCCATGCACAGGCTACTTATAGCAACATTTTAGGTTTTACGCGGCCCGCGTAAACCTTAACATGAATCTTACGCGGCCCGCGAGGGCCATAAAGGCGGCAGTAGGGTTTGCTGAGTCATCGGTGGTCTTGACACGTGGACGACACGTGTCCCTTAAGCTTATCCGGGGACTTTCAAGTTGCCGCGGCCCGTGTAGCCTTACCTTATGGCTTATGCGGCCCGCGTGAAATCCAATTTTCTTGATTTTTCATGCTCATTAGGGTTTTAGGGATCCAGTTTTTCACTTACGGAGCGTTTTAGGACATTTTTGGGCGAGTCGTTACACTGATTCTATCCCAAACTCTTCCCCTTGTTCTCTTTGTATGCCAGTTACACATTGCACACATCTTGAACTACCTTGCTGGATGTAGTAAACTTCTTTATATTTACTTCATTTTGTTGATACTTTCCAGGCAGGAGCTTTAGCTCAGCTCTCACAGAATCAAGTTCCATGATTTTTACATTAAGCTTGTTTTTATAATCATAAACCGAACGTTGTTGTTGGTTAAGATCCTGTGAAGCTGAGCTATGTCATTCTTTTGTGCTTCAACCTTTTCAGTAAGCAACTTGTTGTTTTCTCTAAGGCTGATGCACTTAGTCATTGCACTATTGTAATCATTAATCAGATTAAAGTTATGAGCTCTTAGTTGTACAACCTTACTTCTACAATAGGCATAACATAAGAGAGTGTTGTCTGTGTCAATGATTGATTGAGAACCAGTTGATTGTGGGGCTTTCACATCAGATGTTGCTTTAGCCGCAGGTCAAGGTGAAGGAATCTGTACAATGTTGGGATCAGTAGCATATGGCGAAGTGGCAACAACATTTTGACAGTTTGACATAGACGACGATGTGTTTGCCTGATTCTGACTCCTCTGCTTATCCTCGTGAATATATTCATTGACTAAGGAGATCACATCACTCGGTTTCGTATCACGGTAATTGTAAGTCGTCATGGTGGTTGCAACACGATAATCCCATTGCTTGTTACGTGGCAATGCATATAGAAGAGTCTTGTTGATCTTACCGTACCACATGTCCAATTCGATCTTCTCAATTTCAGAAAGGGTAAACCTACTGATCATGGCTTCTACGGTTTCTCCCTCAATGTAACCAAAATCATCGATTTTTTGCCAGAGCAACTCTCGTTGAGAATCAATGCTTGGAGAATTCATCGTTGAACCGAGTTATGTAAAATAGAAGCTCATCAAAAACCGAGAAACACGACCCAAAACAAGAACTCGTGGACACACTAATTAGAGCACTTTGCAAACGTACGAACCAGGCTCATGTACCGCACCTCAAAACTTGTCTAACTTTATCACAAAACATTTTTTTAATCTCAGTTTTTAACTAAACTAATTATCACTATTATAATTATTATTATAACTATTAATTAAGTTATTAGTATTATTATAGAGTGAATTGCAAGTTTTGTCCTTTATCTTTAGGCCTCTTTGCAGGCGGTGTCCTTTATGTTTAAAGTTGACGAGTTTTGTCCTTTATGTTTAAAAATCAAGCATGTTTTACCCTTTGGGCCTAACCCAGTCTGTTTTCTCAGTTAAATTTGATCACGTGCATGTCACATGAGGGTAGTTGTGTCATTTAATGTGCCCATTCACAAATGCTGAAGATTCCTCCAAAATAGTCAACAATAAAAGTCAGAAAACAAACCAACTGAAAACTCACTCTCATTCTCACTTTCACATTCTCACCATCATCTTCTTCTTCACTGTCACCACATTCCTCCATCATCTTCTTCTTCATGGCAGCCATGACGCCTAGGCGTATGTGGATCATTTGGGTCAGACTCGCTCGACTCCATGAACAGACCTCTAAGACACCTCCTTCTAACTGTCTGCTTCTGTGACAGCATACCGTTGACTTTGAGTTTCTTCATATCAGTTGACTTTATATACATCCTTTTCGGTTTCTTCACATTCTCGTTACACGACCCAAAATGAACTCCAGGACTCCTATTTGTAATCGAGCAATCCCCTGGTGTGTTTGGAACATTGCTGGTTATGCTACTGGCTTCTTGGTTGTCATGTTGATTGTGTTGTGTATGTGATTCTGAATCAGAATGCTCACTTGATTGCTCCATGGATGTTATTTGATGGTTATCAGATGTGTGTTGACGTGTGCGTATATATACATAATTTTGCAATGAATTTACACACGATTTGGTTTTAAATTTATAAAAGTGATTATTACTTTTACATCAAAACACACACGAAAGAGGCAAGTGTACCCCGCCATATATGTAATAAAGTATCGGTAAGAACCAAGTATCGATCCAAGGAAATGGGCGGAGAAATAATACTAGACCTTTGTCACTAAACTACCGGTAAAAACATAAGTTTGGTTGATTTTAACTAAACAAAAGTAAGCATAAATAAATACATAATAAAAACATAATAGAATATAGATAAAAATCCTTGCTAAATACACAACCACAGCATGTCAACTAAGTCGGTTTTGGCACTAGAAGCATTCGATCAATTTTCCAATTTAAGACAATTAGTATCCCTTTCGGGAATCCTAACATGACAATCATTCGGAAAGCTAAAACGATAAACACACTTTAACCACCTAAAATTGTTCTTTAACGTGCAATTGATAAATGTCTATGAAAATCTCTTAAAAATAAGCTAGTCATCCGTTAGGAGTTTTCTAACTGCACTTAATCAAGGAAAGAGACACCGATAAACACAATGCAACCACCGAGACAAGCATAAACTAGATTAAATCACAACCGAGTTCATTTTACAAATCTTGCACAATAATTCACCAAGATAGCAATTTTGGCCTAAACTACTAACTAAGCTAATAAATCATGGCAAGAATTTATAACGACACCATCTAACCCGTTAAGGTCCTTACGTGACGGCAAGCTCTCTTGATTAACAATAATTACATTTTATTAAATCACTAACCATTTCTAATATCATGATGCATACATTTAAACCAAGCTAATCTAGTTAACCAAGTTCAAAGTTTACTAATACAAGATTAATTAAGCTTCATTTTTCAACTATCTTAACTAACCAAATACCAATCATCCAACATAATTACTTATAATCAAGAATTCAATATCAATAACAAGGTTGCAAACTAATCATCAAAGATTAACATAGAAAATACTTCAAGTGTCATTACAAACAAAGCTTAACACACTAATGGCAATAATCTAGCAAGGGATTGTTTGTGTTTTTGCCCAAAGGCTACAATAATACATAAACAATAATCTAAGTACTTGAAAGATTAACAAAAACATGGAAAGTTTAGAAAATCAAACCATAAACAAGTACTAGACTAAGGATCCGGGTAGTAATCGA
>JARYGA010055387.1:0-30782 GCA_030545235.1 Helianthus tuberosus | reverse complement strand
TTTCCAATTCCTTGTTTTGTTGATTTCCTTCTTTCGAAACTTGTTACAATGAATTCTTGTTTGATTATCTTTGATTTGTTTTCATTACTTAACATGCTCGGCTAAACTTTTAAGCCACCTTGACTTTGATGAATGGATTGAATAAAGTTTAAACCTTTTTCGTTAATTACATGATTTTTATGGATTAACTGTGTTTAGTAAATAGTTTGGTTTATTGATTTGATGTGTATGCGTACTTTGATCTGGTTTCTTGTTATCAATTGCTTCGTATGATTCTTGGTGACGGTCTTTATCACATAATAGAGTCGTGCTAGGGTTTTAGATTTTGGTGAGTGTCTATAACACATAATAAATCTTGACTCTTTAGGGTGAAATTGCGCAAATAACCCCTAGAAGTAATTGTTAGTGATTTGCTAGAGTTTAGTGTTCTACTAGTCCTTATAGCTGGAAGGTGCGGGGCTATTGATAGGTCTTACCCGGCGAATTGCTTTAGACAGTCCTTGGAAAAGGTCGTGCCTTAGTTGCCCCGTCAGTTTATTAGTCTATCAAGTCAAATTGAGAAATCCAAACTACCCTAGATCTATAATTGGAAAAGAGTAGGTCAACATTAGGGTACTTACACAATAATTAGACAACTGGAAAGACGTCTAATAACCGGTAGGATTAACGGCCTACGTAGCGCCATAAGTTTCACCTCGAGAAGGGTTGAGGGGCTTAGTTGGTATCTTAATAGGTTTAGTATCATAAGATCCCGGTTCCATAAATCATGCAGTTAACTTAATTGGTAATTTCTTAAAATCAATCCAGGATTCTAGTCTAGGTGGTCTCATTCATCATATAAGAAAAGCCTTTGCCTAACTTCGTATTAGTCTATTTTTAGTTTAATATTTAGTTTAAATAGATTTCCTTAGATTTTCCGTAATCCCCCCCCCCCCCCCCAAAAAAAAAACAATTAAACAAGTTAAGTCGTGTCTGTCAGCGTCTATTAGAGTCTAGTTAACGCGATAAATAGAGTCTCGTGGTTCGATATCCGGACTTCCTTAGGTCATACTACAGTGATCGGTACACTTGCCGATTGTGTGGTTTAGGTCGAGTCTAGAATTAAAGCTTTTTAATGTCTAGCTTAGAGAGTCTAATTTAGTTACTTTTTATAGTCTATTTAGCACACATCAGGTTCTGTCTCGTGTTGTATGGCTAATGTGATTTTGGTTATTTTACTAACACGCGTGCATTGTATGTTTTATCAGAATATCAAGAAAATAATCAAGAAATATTACTAGGAAGCCCATAGAAATATCTATGTTTACAATGTGAGTCATTCTCTTTTTCTCACAGTTTGTGAGCCATTATTTCAAATGCTTTACAAAACCCTAAATGTTTCAATTATAATGATTGAGTCTTTGTATTCTACAATTGCTGCCAGTATTATGGGGTTTGTATACACTACTTGATAATCTTCACAATTGGACATGGGTAGCAAATGTGTGATATGACGATAGTCGCAGATCCGTCGAGTGACAAGCACTGAAAGAGTAATTGGGTAGATATAAACATTGTAATCGCTCTTAATACTGTAAAGTTATAAAAGCTCATTTTTATAAACTGGAATGTACTCGCCAGTATTTCTTGCTGATAAAATATTTTTAAAACGCGTTTCTGGTAACATGATGTGAAAGCTATTAGAAGCCAGCTACGGAGCACTGAAGGCTTAAAGAAAGTGGCTATAAAGTTAACTAAATAAAAAGTTATGTTTTCAGCAACTAGGGTTTATCCCTATAAAGATATTATGAATGAAATATGGGTTTTATCCCATTTGTTTAATATAAAAGTTTGTGTTTTGAAACTCTGAAATTTATTTCCTAACTACGATCCTGAAGTCTCATTTCTGCTGCCAAATTAATAAACACTGATACCACCAGCTCGTGTTCGCGGTCCCGCTCTCGGGGTAGGGATCGGGGGTTGCGACAAAAGGTGGTATCAGAGCCACTTGTTTAAGTCATTTAGGTGTTTCTCTTAATACCTAAATTTTAACCGATTATGTTAGGAAATAACTTATGTGTTATTCTGTGTAAATATGTATATTATTATTTTTATGTCATTTTGACAATTTTCTTAGTTTACAGTATGAGTGATCAGGGTACTTCTGACGCTTATCGCCATCTACCTCATTCTCCCATGGATGAAGGAACATCGTAGCCAACCCCTGGATACACCGCTGATTCCGAGGATATCTTTGTTTTTAAAGCCAAATCCGAAGAACCTTTTTCCCCTAAAAAGAGAGGTTGGTTTAGTAGAGCAAAATCAGAGAGGAGAAAAAGGATGAGAAAATTTCAACAACAAAGAATAGTGAATAGAGCTGAGAGAAAAAACCCAAAATCCAGAAGCTAGACCTTTATGGGAAGAAGAATTGGATAGACAATTAGCCAATTTTCACATGTTTGGGAATGTAGAAGGGGAACATGATTTCAACCAAGTAGCAGTGCCAGAACCACAATTACTCCCTATATTCCCTGACCAACCCATGAATCTAGAACAAAACCAGGAAAACCAACTTCCAATCCTAGCATTTGATCCAAATGAGATACCCAGGATTCCTGCACCGAACCCTTTAGATCAGTGGTGGGCCAACGACTGGGCAATTCAAGAATTACTGAATAACCCATATCCTTAAGAAGAACCAGAACCACTTTACCCTGAACCAGTGCCAGCCCCAATGCCACCAATGAGCCATGAGAATGTCACAGAACTTCGCCAGTACGGTGAAGAGTTGGTTGAGGAAGGAAACCGGATTCGCCAAATCGGGAAAAGACTCGTCTGGAAATATGACGAGAACGAGATGCAATATTAGAAAACAAGTCGCCTAATATATATATATAGGTGATATTATGTTAGTTTATATCTATTTAAGTTGATTTTTTTATCAAGGTAACAGAAACTAGACACACATATATATATATATACATCTAAAATAGATATAAATTAATATAATATCACCTATATATATATATATCAATGCATAGTTACTAATGTTTAAATTCCAGTTATAGTTTGTAATAGATGCATATATTATGGAAAGAGTAAAAGTCGCAATGATCGACGTTTTTGGTTCACTGTGCTTGAGTGTTTGTTATTTAATTTATTCTGTGATATTAATACCTGATAAATTTTTACAATTCAGATATCAAACGAAGTAAATTAGGAAATCCAGAATAACAATAATAACAAGAACCAAGTGGATAAAAGTGTTGTCGAACACATAGTAGCTCAAGGAATCATAGACGCTATGCCCTATATTATCGACACTATTAAAAAGGCAGAAAATAATAATTCCATAATCGGAAGTAAACATGCACCCACTGAGCCAAATCATAGCATGAATGGAAATCACGGACTGTTTATCCAAGCTCCAATTCCAAAAAGAAGAAGGACCATTTCATATGGTTGTTCTTATAAAGAATTCTTGTCATGCAAACCAATAGAATTCTCAGGCAATGAAGGAGCCATTTCAGCGTTGCGCTGGATAGAAAAGACATAAGCAGTCTTAAAGATAAGTAAATGTGCAGATGAAGATAAGATCATGTATGCTTCTAATCTCTTTAAGAATACAACCTTAGAGTGGTGGAATACCATTCTTCAGTCAAGAGGAAGTGATAAGGTTTACAGTATGGAATGTAAGAACTTTAAGGAAATAGTTGAAAGGAAATTCTGTCCTCCTAATGAAAAGGAACAGATTGCAAATAAATTCCTGAATCATAGAATGTTTGGGGTAGATTGTAGAGAATATACTACCACATTCTTTGAATATGCAAGGGCAGTCCCCGCACTAGCCTCACCAGAACCGGTATTAATCTCCCGTTACATCTGGGGATTAATCAGTGAGATCAGGCATCAAGGCAGCTAGACCACAAACAGTAGAAGAAGCAGTAGAACCTTATAACACCTTGACAAATGAATTGGTACGTACGCAAGAGGAAAACCAGAAAAAGAACCTAGCTCAAAAGATTACCCAGGAACTACGTTATGGTAATTCCTATCGTGGAAAAGGAACAGGTTCTTCCCTTTCACCCTACTGTAAGTTCTGTAAAAGGAAGCACTCAGGAAAGTGGGTTGTGTCCTGCAACTTTTGCAAATTACCAGGACATAAGGAAGAAGATTGTAGGAAGAAAGCGAGTGCCAGAATATGCTAAAATTGTGTAGAAGCTGGTCATATTAAACCGAACTGTCCGAAACTAGCTCTAGCGGCAAACAATAAAGCAAAGGCCACAGAAGGGCCCAAGAAGAATGCCAGAGCATTCGTTCTGACAGCCGAAGAAGCCAAGATGATTTACGGATGTGATTGTCGGTACGTTTTTAGCTAATGATGTTTATGCTAAAGTATTACTTGACTCTGGTGCAAATCAAAGTTTCATAAATACTTCTTTCTATAAACTTCTCAATTAACCATTAACTAAACTTCACCAAGACTGTCTGGTGGAGACAGCAAATGGAAATTCTATCAAAATAAGCGAAATCCTGCAGGGAGCAAGGACATAAATTTTAAGTCATAACTTTACTGCTAACCTTTTTCCAATGGATCTAGCCGGATTCGATGTCGTGTTAGGAATAGATTGGTTGGTAGCCAATCAGGCGAGAATAGTATGTGATCAAAAGTCTGTACAAGTAAGTACGCCAACTGGCGAAAGGATCACAATTAAGGGAGACAAGCCGAAAAGGTCAACAAAATTCATCTCTGTGATGAAAGCTGCAAGTTATGCACAGAAAGGAGGAATGGTGTATATGATTTCAGTAGTCATTAACACTAAAGGAAAATAATTAAAAGATATTCCTTTAATATCTAAATTCTCAGATGTTTTTCCAGAAGAGTTGCCTGGATTACCGCCAGATCGAGAGGTTGAATTTAGAATTCACCTGATACCAGGAACAGCACCGATTGTCAAGGCACCTTATCGACTAGCACCAACGAAGATGCAGGAATTGAAGAAACAGCTTGACGAATTGCTAGAGAAAGGCTTCATACAACCGAGCTCATCACCATAGGGAGCACCAGTATTATTTGTTAAGAAGAAAGACGGATCAATGCGTATGTGCATTGATTACCGAGAATTGAATAAGGTTACGATTAAAAATTGGTACCCACTACCGAGAATCGACGATCTATTCGATCAACTTCAAGGAGCCCAATTCTTTTCTAAGATCGATTTACGCTCAGGATATCATCAATTGAAAGTACAGGAAGAGGACATTCCAAAAACTGCTTTCAGAACAAGGTACGGTCATTATGAATTTACTATCATGCCATTTGGTTTAACCAATGCCCCAGCTGCATTTATAGACATGATGAACATGATACATAAACCATACCTGGATAAATTCATAATTGTCTTTATAGATGATATTCTAATTTACTCTAAGAGTAAGGAAGATCATGCAGAACATTTGCATATACTCCTGACATTGTTGAGAAAGGAAAAGCTTTATGCTAAATTCTCAAAATGTGAATTCTGGTTGTAAGAAGTACAATTCCTTGGACACTTAGTTAATCATGAAGGAATTCATGTGGATCCCACAAAGATCGAGGCGATTACCAATTGGAAAGTCCCCCCAACGGAAGCAAGAAGTTTTATTGGATTGGCAGGATATTATAGACGTTTTATTCAATATTTCTCTAGAATAGCCATTCCATTAACCAAACTGACTTGCAAATCAGTTAAGTTTGAATGGGGACCAAAACAAAAGGAAGCATTCAGGATTTTGAAACAAAAGTTAACCAACGCCCCAATACTCGCTTCGCAAGAAGGAACTAAAGACTTTGTAGTCTATTGTGATGCGTCCAAGTTAGGATATGGATGTGTGTTGATGAAACATCAAAAAGTAAATGCTTATGCCTCTAGACAAGTTAAGAAGCATTAAGAGAATTATACCACCTATGATCTAGAGTCAGTAGCAATAATTTTTGCCCTTAAGATTTGGAGACACTATCTTTACGGTATTAAGTTCGTTGTATTCACAGATCATAAGAGTTTAAGATATGTCTTAGGACAAAAGGAATTAAACATGAGGCAAAGACGTTGGATGGAAATCCTTAGTGATTATGATTGTGATATCCAGTATCATGCAGGAAAAGCTAACATAGTAGCTGATGTGTTAAGTAGAAAATACCATGAAAAACCAAAAAGAGTGCGCTCTCTTAGACTAAACCTACAGGTAGATTTAAATGAACAAGTCAAACAGATACAGGAAACAACAATCAAGGATGATGCTGAAGGTTTGAAAGTAATGATTAAGGAATTAGAACAAGGAGTAGATGGAAATTGATGATTCCATAAGGAAAGGATCTGGATACGTACCCAAGGAAACCTACGAAACCGAATTTTAGAAGAAGCCCATAAGTCTAAGTATACGATTCATCTTGGAAGTGATAAAATGTATCAAGACTTAAGAAAGATTTTTTTGTGGATAGGAATGAAAAAGGATATAGCAAATTACGTTGCTAAATGTCTAACCTGTTCACAGGTAAAAGCTGAACATCAGAAACCTTCAGGGTTACTACAGCAATTGGAAATGGGAATTGGGAATTGATAACAATGGACTTTGTTACCAAATTACCCAAGACATGAAAAGGTAATGATACAATCTAGGTGATTATAGACAGATTAACTAAATCTGCTCATTTCTTACCAATGAAAGAAACTTTCAGTATGGAACAATTAGCCAAGATGTATGTAAATAAAATAGTTTCATTACATGGAATACCTTTATCTATTGTGTCTGATAGAGACGACCATTTTACTTCCCATTTTTGGACAAGTTTCCAAAAAGCAATGGGAACCCGATTGAATCTAAGTACAACATATCATCCTCAAACGGATGGTCAAAGTGAAAGGACAATTCAGACAATGGAAGATATGCTTAGAGCTTGTGTGATAGATTTTGGAGGAAATTGGGATGAACATTTACCTTTAATAGAATTTTCCTACAACAATAGCTATCGTACCAGCATCAATGCTGCACCATTTGAAGCACTCTATGGACGGAAATTCTGAACACCAGTATGTTGGGCAGAAATTGGAGAAAAGCAATTGTCAGGTCCTGAGATTGTACAAGAAACAATTGACAAAATTATTCAAGTCAAGGAAAGACTGAAAGCAGCACGATATCGTCAAAAGAGTTATGCAGATAACAGACGAAAACCGTTGGAATTTCAAGTTGGAGACAAGGTATTGTTAAAAGTTTCTCCATGGAAAGGAGTTGTCAGATTCGGTAAAAGAAGAAAGCTAAGCCCAAGGTATTTTGGACGCTTTTAAATTATCAAAAGAATAGAACTAGTAGCTTATTAGTTACAGATGCAAGAAGAAATGGCAGGAATACATGATGTATTTCATGTATGTAACCTCAAGAAGTGCTTAGCAGAGGAACCGTTAGTAATACCTCTTCAAGATATAGAGGTCAATGAAAAGCTTAAGGTTGTAGAAAAACCTATTCAGATTAAAGATAGAAAGATCAAGAATCTCAAACACAAGAGATTAGTTCTGGTCAAAGTGAAATGGGATTCAAAGAGAGGACCAGAGTACACATGGGAGCTCGAGACAGAAATGCAACGAAAGTATCAACATCTGTTCTAGTGAATCTCGAGGACGAGATTTAAAACAAGGTGGGGAGGATATAACAACCCTCGAAAAACACCATATAACGCTCCGTATATGAGAAACCAAACCCGTGTATAATTTATTTAATTAAATAAATGAAAAATCAAGGAAATAACACCTGTCGCGGGCCGTGGCAGGTTTGAAGAGGGCCGGTCACGGGGCGCGACGGACCTTTGTGTGCCAGACACTCCTTCGTGCCATGTGATATCCGATGGAAGCATGATTGTTTGCTGATGAGTTGGTCTATACTTGTAGGGGTATTAATATTAATATTTCTGGGTGTTTACTTTATTATCCTTTTCAAGTAGTGTAATGTTTTAGTAATCAAATCAAACTTTGTTTTGTTCTTTGTGGTCATTTAATGTATTGAATCAAATGGAAATGAAAACGAAACAATGCTTTGAAAATTTCTTTTTGCAGCGTGATATATAAAATACATTACATTTAACATTTTATATGTAACAATCACCAATCACATGATATACACTATGTCACACACGTTATACAACAGATGCAACAGGTTGATCGATGTTATACATGTGTAACATCGTTCACAAAGCAAAGAAATAGTAGGTTTTGTATCACCGATGTTATATTTTTGTGTTGTAACATGTGTAACATCGTTTCAAAAGCAAAGAAATAGTAGGTTCTGTATCACCTTACAAGTTTTATTTTTTGCTGACAAACACCATGTCACACATGTTACACACTATAGAGTGAAACAATAATATTGAACGTTGCTACACATTTCCCATTCAGTCGTAACATATGTAACCATTTTGGGGGGTATCGATGTTGTACGTTTGCTACATCATGTAACATGTGTGTTCCATGATTACTATTTCCTGTTTCGTAACATCCAAGTAACATGTGTGATTCGTCATAACAATATCTAGGATGTTTTATTTCGCACAACCTTTTTAACCATGTTACACATGTTAAAAAACATACCATTCACGTAACACATTTTTTGTGTTAGCATATGCAACAACAACATATAAACAATACCTCATTAACATAAAAACCACAACGACTTGCATTCCGAGAATTTTCCATTCCGTCGTAACATGTGTAACCTTTTGGGGGTATCAATTGTAGGTTTGCTACATCATGTAACATGTGTGTTCCATGTAACATCTTCTCTACAACGTGCGTAACATCCTTAAACTTCAGAGCCCAAACGCGGAGATAAGGTGGTATTGTTTAAGATTGGTAATATTGTTTAGATTGTAATGTTTAAGAAAATTTGTATTATGTTTGACCATGGCTTTTAACATATGTAACACATGTGTACTAAAGGAATGATGTAACCAACATTTTATTAGGTCATTATTTGCTATTATTTTAGGCATTTCTTACATATGTAAATCAAAACAAAAGTTACTTGCAATGGATGGAATACATGCTACATATGTTACATCGAAACTAAGTTTTATTAACATCCCCCCCCCCCCTGATTTTTTGTCTATTTGTTAAATAAAACCATTATTGCAACAAGTGTTACATGTTACACATCATATAATGTGTAATCTTAATATGTAAACAACGATATACATGCAACATTACACATATTTTTGCACACAAAATGCATTATCAACATTGCACATGTTACTTATATTTACACCAGCTCATTTTTTGTAACAAAGGGGTTGAACATATATAACACATGTTTTTAACATGTGTTACACTAGAGAGTAATTCTTGTACAACGTCAAAGGTACCCACCACCTGCCCTTTATCGACTTCTTGCTCCCATTCTTCATCGGTTTCTCCATCTACCTTCTTTCGCTTTATGGCCACCTTTGTAGTGACATAACTAACCAAAGTTACCCTCTACCCATTTATGCCCTGAACTTGAAGACTTCCCAAATTTTGACTTTTTATCTGCATCATTTCACACATAAAAAAACTGAATAAAACCACCAAAAAATGTTACATATCTAAACAGTTACCATAAATACCGTTATTTTTCCTACACTTCAAACAAGTACTATCCGGTGGAACCAACTCCCTCGCTGTAAGCACTAACAAACATGTAACATATGCTAGCACAACCTTTCGTATTTGTTTGTCGTCGTATCACATTTTTTTTTACATCTATAGCTTTTTTTGTTTTCTAGAATGGACAATTGTGCTCTCCACAACAATTGTTTTAAATGTGTTACCCTCTAGTATAACACACGTTACAAACATGTGTTACATATGTGTAGCCCCTTTTTATGTCCAAGAAAGGGCTGGTGTTAACATAAGTAACATGTGTAACTAATTATGCCAGCAAAAAAAAAAAAAACACAACATTTTATTTATAAAATAAACGAAATCATCAACTATTAAATTATGGACTTTCTAAAGGTAATGAAAATGTGATATCCGAGTGAAGTTTATACAAACCAACTAACAACCCTTCTAAAACAACATTTCAGCATTTAAAAAGATATAGATTTGTAAGCTAATAACAACTGATAATATCAAAAAATCAAAATGATTTTAATACAAAAACAAAAACTTGTAAATTACATAAACATTTACCCATTACTAGACCACTTTAAGCACACAAAAACATATCAACAACTTTTACAAAAAGAAAACAAGTGTGAAATGATTTTTCAAAATAAAACACTCAAGATATTGTTGTTTCTCTCCCTAAATCATGGTAAATTAGGTTCAAACCTGCTTCTCTCTCACACACTTGTGCGTGTGTTCTTGGTGTTCGAGATGAACACGATAAAGATTGATGTTTCTCTCTCTAAAATAACAACTTTCTTTAAAAACCCATGCAACCAAACGATTTCAGAGTTGCTTCTCTCTCACACAGTTGTGTATGTGTTCTTGGTGTTACAACAACTTTCTCTCTTTTAATGCTAACACCGATCCAAATTTCATCTTGGTTGTATGTTTGTGAGGTATGTGTAGTTTTTGAATCTTTGGGATGAGAAGATGATAATACTTTTTGACTTTGGGATCTAGAAGATGATGGAGAGAAGTTGACATAATAGTAGTACAGGGAATCAATTATGCACATATTGATTTTACACAAATACCCCTCATCTACTCATCAATGTATTTAAATTAAATCAATAAAACATTCAATTTTCTAAACCATTAGATCATCTTCATCAGTGGTTATAAATTGAGTTTCCTAGGTTTTCTCACCGCAGATAAGTTTTTTTATTTATCCTTTCCCTATATATATATATATATATAGGGGAGGGATAGAAAGAAAACCCACTTGAGTTAAGAAAACTCTAGAAAACCTTATGTATCAACTTTTTTCTAAAAAAAAAGGGAATGTAAGTTACATGTTATCAAACGTTTGGTAACAAAAAAAAGCCCCGAGGGGATTTTTTATAATTTTTTTTAAATTCAGTGTTTTAGCATATATATATATATATATATATAAAAACACAGAATTTTTAAATAAATTATATAAAATCCCCTCGTGCCTTTTTGTTTTTTTTGTTACAAATCGTTTGATAACATGTAACTTACTTTCCCTAATTTTTTAGAAAAAAACTTAAGTGAATTTTCTCTCTATAATTCCCCTATATATATATATATATGTATATAGGGAGGGGCTCATGCGAGAACCACCATTATTGTGAGAACCTTGAGAACCAATGTGAACACAACCTAAAATAGCTAAAAAAACCTAAACCCCCCACCCCCCCCCCCCCCAAAAAAAAAAAACCTAACCCCCCCCCCCCCCAAGCTAAATGCTAAAAAAAACCTAACCCCCCCCCCCCCCCACCCCCAAGCTAAAATGCTAAAAACTAAACCCCAAAAAAACCTTAAAAAATCTAAAAAAAATCTAAATTTTTTTTTTTGAATTTTTTAATATTTTTTATGTTAAAATCGCTACTTTTAAAAGCAAAAAAAAAAAAATTTTGGCTTCGAAAAGTAGCGATTTTTTTATAAAAAATATTAAAAAATTAAAAAAAAAAAATTTTGTGTGATTTTTAGCTATTTTTAGGCATTTTTGGTGTGTTCACATTGGTTCTCGCGGTTCTCACAATAAGAGGTGGTTCTCGCATGATCTTCTCCCTATGTATATATATATATATACATATATATATATATATATATATAGGGTAAGGTTCATGCGAGAACCACCTTTATTGCGAGAACCAATGTGAACACAACCTAAAATAGCTAAAAAAACCTAACCCTCACCCCCCCCCCCCCAAAAAAAAAACCTAACCCCCCCCACCCCCAAGCTAAATGCTAAAAACTAAAACCCCCAAAAAACCTAAAAAAAACCTAACCCCCCTCCCCCACTCCCCCAGAAACCTACCCCCCCACAAGCTAAAATGCTAAAAACTAAACCCCCAAAAAACCTAAAAAAATCTAAAAAAAGTAAAAAAAAAGTCTAATTTTTTTTAAATTTTTTTATGTTAAAATCGCTACTTTTAGTAGCTAAAATTTTTTTTTTTTTTTTTAAATTTAAACTTTTTTTTTGCTACTAAAAGTAGCGATTTTTTATAAAAAATATTAAAAAAAAAATTGTTTGTTTTTTAGCTATTTTTAGGCATTTTTGTTGTATTCACATTGGTTCTCGCAATAAAGGGTGGTTCCTAACGGATCTTTGTCCTATATATATATATATATAGTCACCATGCGTGATTATGGTTTTTGTTCATGTGTGATTATGGTTTTTTTGCTCATGTATGATTAGAGTTTGAGTTTTTATAACATACATAATTTTACTCGTGTACGCTTCTCACGTTAAGAACTATATATATATATATAGATCTATATATACCCTGTACGTTAAGATCTATATATATATATATATATATATAGATCTATATTATACATAGTTCTTAACGTGTGAAGCGTACGCGAGTAAAATTATGTATGTTATAAAAACTCAAACTCTAATCACACATGAGCAAAAAAACCATAATCACGCATGAACAAAAACCATAATCACGCATGGTGACTATAATCTCGCATGTGGTCACCAAAAACAACAAAATCACGCATGGAGTAAATCCTAATTACACTTGCTATATTCATAATTACGCGCATACGATTCGCACGTTAAGGACTTTTGTATTTTAATCTCTCTCTCTCTATATATATATATATATGTGTGTGTGTACATAGAAGAGAAGGATCCGTTAGGAACCACCTTTATTGCGAGAACCGCGAGAACCAATTTGAACATAACAAAAAATACCTAAAAATAGCTAAAAAAAAAAAAAAACTTTAATATTTTTTACTTAAAATTTGCTGTATTTCGTTATTAATTTTTTTAAAAAATTATTTGCTACTAAAAGTAGCGATTTTTAAGTAAAAAATATTAAAAAAAAAATTGTGTGTTTTTTAGGTTTTTTTGGGGGTTTAGTTTTTAGCATTTAGCTTGGGTGGGGGGGGGGGGGTTAGGTTTTTGGGGGATGGGGGAGGTTCGTTTTTTTTTAGGTTTTTAAGGGGGTTTAGTTTTTAGCATCTAGCATTTACCTTTGGGGGGGGGGGGGGTTAGGTTTTTTTTAGGTTATTTTTTGTGTTTACATTGGTTCTCGCGGTTCTCACAATAAAGATGGTTCTCAAATGAACCTTACTCAATATATATATATATGATAAGGATCATGTGAGAAGTAGTAGGCTAATTGAGAAATTTGATAAGCATTCTGGACGACACATTTTCCCTAAGCAAAAAAATGCAAAAAAAAAAAATATAAAAAAATGCAATTTTTTTCGGAAAAATCGGAGCTTTTTCTTTAAGATTTTTTTTTTTTTTTGGGATTTATACACATGTGTATATTATCAAATATACGGATATGTATATACATGTTTAAAATTGAAAAATAAGTGTTATTTAAGGTTTAGCATTAGTATTTAGGGTTTAGCATTAGGATTTAGCAATAGTATTTATGGTTTAGCTTTTGGGTTTAACTTTAGGGTTTAGCTTTTGCTTTTGCTTTAGGGTTTAGATTTAGCTTTAAGGTTTGGATTAGGGTTTAGCTTTAGGATTTAGCATTAGGGTTTAGCTTTACCTTTAGGGTTTAGCTTTAGGTTTAGGGTTTAGCTTTAGGTTTAGGGTTTAGGGTTTTAGGGTTTAGCTTTAGGGTTTATAACACTTATTTTTCAATTTTAAACATGTATATACATATATGTATAATTGACAATATACACATACATATAGTTAAAAGATTAACAATATACACATGTGTATAAATCAAAAAAAAATTAAAAAAAAAACCTTTTAGAAAAAGCTCTGATTTTCCAAAATAAAAAAATTGCATTTTTGACCTTTTTTTTTGCATTTTTTGCTTAGAGAAAATGCGTGGTCCAGATTGCTTCTCAAGTTCCTCAAACAGGGTGGACTTTCTCTCTTTTAAAAGCGAATTAGGGTTTTTCATCTGTAATAGCTTTGATTCTCGATGAATCAATGTTTATAGGGTAGATTTGTGTAGTTCGTAAGAGAGATTATCACTTTGATATTCTCTGAGTGTTGAGAGTTGTGTTTGGTAGATTGTTTGTTGTCTTCTTGAGTCTACAATCATGTAACAGAGTACTTCTTGGGTTAATAAACTTAGGGTTAGGTATTTTGTGTTGATTGTTCGTGATACCTGTTATTTTGACATGGTATCAGAGCCGTTGGAGGTATTGTTCTTCTGTTGCGTTGTTTGAAGCCCGGTCTACATCAGATCTGGTAGATCTGTAGTGTTTTTGAATATTGGAGAAATTATGGTGGTGTCCTGGTACTGCCATTTACAGATTTGCTATTCCTGTGGTCCTCGGGTTTCGTGCATGGTGAAAAAAGGAAACCTTAATTTTAGGGTTTATGTTCTCGGGATAATCGGAAGAGGCTTCGTGTAAATCTAGTTGGTCTTTGTAATTCAAGAAGATTACATGGCAAACCAACATATTCTATTGTTGCCGATTTTGCTTGGAGTTATACGCTTCAGGTGATATCTTTCATTTCCTGTGTTTTATTTCCTTTCCATTTACATCTGCATTTAGCATACTGTTGTTGCCGGACTTGTAGGGCCGGTTGTTGTTGGGACACAGGGTGGGTCATCCCCTGTTGCATTATCTGTGTTACTCGTTGCATCTTAGTGTTGTATTGTCTATGATATTTTTGTTTGGTTCTTGTGTTGTTATTTTCTAGCTTGTTTACCTGTTGTGTTATCTCTGTTGATAGATCTAGTTGGCTTCCTTGACACGGTTTGGGTGGCACCTTGAGTGACGAACCACTGATCTGACCCTCTGTCTTGGCTTAGCTTGTTGTTTGTTATTTTGTTTCTTTTAGTGATATTGTTGTGAGTTAGTTTTACTTATTAAGTATGGTTAATGGTCCTGTGGTTACAACTGGAAGTGGACATGGTCCTAGTGATCCGCCTCCTGAAACTTTAGTAAGTAAACTGGATGCAAGTGATCCATTGTACTTGCATCCGTCTGACTTAAGTAATTTGACAATTGTGTCCGTGAAATGTTA
Source organism: Helianthus tuberosus (assembly GCA_030545235.1). NCBI lineage: Eukaryota > Viridiplantae > Streptophyta > Magnoliopsida > Asterales > Asteraceae > Helianthus > Helianthus tuberosus. The sequence goes on along the minus strand of JARYGA010055387.1, from coordinate 15,695 downwards.
TATGGCTCGTATAATGTTATACGACTCGTATACATAGAGAAACTATTAGGCTGTATAACATTCATTAGGGCCGTATAACATTCTATACGGGTCGTATAACCTTATATGAGTTTTGGGTTGTATAACATTATATGGGTCGTATAACATTCTATACGGGTCGTATAATGTTATACAACCCGTATACATGACAATAAAAAAACATTTTTTGACATTTTTTTTGTGCAACAATCAGTTATACGGCCGGTATAACTCTATATGGGCCGTATACATATAGAGGTGTGAAAATAAGATTTTATGGCTGTGAGAATAGTGAGACACTTTAAAAGTTAAACGACTGATTAGTAGGGAAAATTGGTGTAACATAACATTATGTAAAAACACCCGTGTTTGAAAATACGAAGACAGAAAATAACCAAGGTAATAAAGTACGTCCTGACAGAGTAAAAATGGGTCACTGTTACTCCACTCATTTGCATCACTTCCACTTATAGATGGAGAGCAAAACGTGAAGACCGGTCACGTTAGCCGGCCCGCCACCCACTGTCCCGGTGATGTGGGGGGCGTCCCCCTCGACTGTTTTGCAGCGACCTCCCGCGTCAGAGACTAACGTTTAGAGGCGAGAGGGCAGGAGCTAACTCAAATGGGTAGAGCAGGGTAGGCCCGGGATTCGAACCGCCGCCTTATGGAGAGCAAACTTCCCCCACTCTAGCCACTGAGCTGCGCCCCTGAGGACACTTCCACTTATAGATAGATCTCCATCACGTCCACTTATAGCTCTCTCTCTCTCTCTCTAGCCAGCAGCCACCAATACCTTTCCCTTTCTTGCAAAATGCCCTTCTTTCCTCATCATCTACACAACTATTTTTACCACTCATGATCATTCCTTTGTGTAACCAAACTAAAATCATCTTTTTGGCTTAATCTAGCAACCATTTAGTTGAATCATTTGTGCAAGATTGAAATAGAACCCACTATAGTAAAAAAAAACCCTAGAAAACCCAACAATAAAACTAGATCATATGGATCTATGAAGTGATTATATGAATTACCATCAATGGACTCAACAAACACTTCATCTTCTTCGTCGTCTCCAAGCCGATACGAGAGCCAGAAGCGTCGTGATTGGGACACATTCGGGCAGTACCTAAGGAACAACAAGCCACCCCTTTCATTCCCAGCCTTTAACCCTAGTCATGTGCTTGAGTTTTTGCACTATCTTGACCAATTTGGAAAGACCAAAATCCACATCCAAACATGCCCTTATTTTGGAGTACCGAACCCACCTACAGCTTGCCCTTGTCCCTTCCGCCAGGCGTGGGGTAGCCTCGACGCGCTTGTCGGACGGCTAAGGGCAGCTTATGATGAGCATGGGGGCAGCCCAGAGATTAACCCGTTCGGGGCACCCGAAGTGAGGCGGTTTTTGAGGGAAGTTCGTGACTTTCAGGCCAGGTCAAGAGGGATTAGCTATGAAAAGAAGAGGAAAAGGCCTAAGCAGAAGCAGCAGGAGTTGCAAGAGCAAGAGGATCAACAAGAACCCTAAAAAGGCAAGAGGTCTGTAATGTGAATGAAGCAAATTTATTATTGTTAGAATTATTATGGGACTTAAGTATTTGTTTTTGACTTTTGTTTATGTGGAAACTATTTAAGTTGTTTCGTTTCATGAAAATTGTGTTAGTGTTATGTACTATAGTTTTGTTAAAGTTCCAATGCTGTAAGCTGTAAGCTGGATGGACTTATCTAAATTAATTGCAAAATTCATCAGACCTTTTATAAGTTTATTATATATTATATGTTGTTAATGTTATTGTTATTAATCATGACTATAGCAAAATATGGAATCTTAATCATGGGGATCAATGATATTTCAGATTAGTAGGCTAGACATTATAATACAATTATTCCTTTATGTATATAGTAACTGTATATAGTTGTAACTATCTGAGTTTTTGAGTGAAGTAAGTTGCTTGTATACTTTTGGTCTCAAATGGTTTTGCTATGTTGTTGTTGGTGTTCATCTTTCGGCTCATTGGCGTACATTGTTGTTCGTATAAATGTATTTGATCTGGCTGCTCAAGCCGCTAACCTACTCGAGCTTTCCAATGCTATGAAAAGTTAAAATAAGCAAGTTGCGAAGAGTTCGGTTTCAAACAGACGTAATCCACCTTCCCCTTACGTTCCCACAAACGAAGGTTAGGGTTTCATCCTTGCACTTTTTTCTTTTCGGAACTTTGCAAAGAGAACCGCAATCTGTCTTTCAATACCACCGATATCCTTATTGATGAAATTTCTTTAATACTAATTTAATTGCATCAACCCATTTTTACTCATATATATACATATACTTTTTCTTTAACGACAAACTCATACACCCTCTAAATCAAACTTTAAAACTATACTAGCCTTCCAGTTTCCAATTTAAACCAGCCTTCCAGTTTTCAATTTAAACCTGGAAATCAATTGAAGAAGATCATTGTTTTCTAGTTGCTTACTATTGATAAGCATTAGTTGTGAATAAAATAACATAATGGTTTACTTCACTTGTGAAATTAACGAATAACCATAAACAAGACCTCATCAATTTGACGCTAGATCATGACTCTAAAGTTCAATAGAAAGGATAGTGGAAATCAACCCAAACTTCTCGACGATCGCTCGAAAAATGCTCGTTCGATTCCCGCTCAGTTTGTAAATGAGCCGCTCGGCTCAGTTCGATTTGAAAACAAGCCAAGCATGAGCAAAGGTCCGCTCGTTCGTCGATCGATCGGTTTTGCTCGAATTATTTTTATTAAATAATATGTATATAGTTATGTAGATAAGTAGCCCAAGAAAAATTAAAAGCTTAAAGAAGAAGTTTATGGCTTTTGAGCTAAATGACAATTTGTATTTCGCACTTTATTTTGTGCTTCTTGATATTGTTAAGAACATTTTTAGAATCATGATTTTAGTTATGTATTGCTTTTGTTAGTAAGGTGTTGGACATGTTTTAATTAAGTTACGATTTGTTTTTGTTGAATGCAGCCTTATAATAGTCTTGATTTCAGTTTTTTTTTTTTTTTTTTTTTTTTTTTTTTTTTTTTTTTTGCTACAACATTTTTGAACCGTGTAAACCAATCTGAGCCATTGATTATTTTTTTAGATGTAAATGATATGATAGTAATTAATCAGTTTAAATTAGGAAGTTATATATCTTTATTAACATTAAACTAACTACCCCTTATGATCTTTAAATAATTATAATTTTTCATACGTTAATATTTTTTTATTTAAATACACCATAAAAACGAGTTTTTTATTCTCTTAAATTTGAGTATAATATTGCTATAGTTTTTTTTTTAATAAAAACGAACAACGTATGTATTTTTCGCTTTCTAGCGTTTTATTGTTTATATACAAAGGTGTACATGAGTACAATATACAGATGTACAACAGTGTACTGTGTACGAACAACAGCCTGTACACTTGTATACATGAGTACAATACACATATGCACAACAATGTACATTGTAGGAACAACGGACCGTACACTTGTGTACTAATATCTTTAATTAATAACTGACATCCCTGGTTTAAAGAGATTTGATTTTGTTATATTTAAAAAAAAACAATATTCAATTATGATAGGATACCAAAACTACCAGTAGTACACATTTACGTGAATGCCCTATCAGCCCCATTTCTTTCTTATATTTAATTTAATATTTACAAGTTTGCCATTAGCATTAATTTTGATAATCTAACAAATAAAGGGCCAAGATCTGTTTATTTTGTTCACAAGTTAACCATTGTTCACTCTAGAATCCTATCCTATATAGTTATATAGATAAGTAGCCCTAGAAAAATTAAAAGCTAAAAGAAGAAGTTTATGGCTTTTGTGCTAAATGACAATTTATATTTCGCATTTATTTTGTGCTTCTTGATATTGTTAAGAATAATTTTAAAATCATGATTTTAGTTATGTATTGTTTTTGTTAGTAAGGTGTTGGACATGTTTTAATTAAGTTACGATTTGTTTTTGTTGAATGCAGCCTTATAATAGTTTTGATTTCAGTTTTTTTTTTTTTTTTTTTGCTACACATGTTTTAATTTCGGTGCTGAGAAAAACCGAGCGAAACCGATCGAAAACAATCCGCTCAATTCAAATTCAATCCAAGCATGAGCATCACTTTTGTGCACTGTTTTGCAAATCCGATCCGATCGGTTGTAATTCAATCCGAGCACGAGCAAACCCACGATCAGATCGGATCGGCTCATGAACACCCCTTGACTTGACCCAATCAAAATGTCTGTAAATCGAGTTGATAGATATCCAAACAACATAACTTAATAACCCCATTGGAAAAAAAAATCTAGATCTATCGACCACTAGAGAGATTATTGTCTTACCATAGTAAATCCAACTGGGAACACAATTAGCTACAATATCTATCCACTATATACAAATTACATACCATACCCTTATTTGTCTTAACTAAATAATGGCCGCTTCGGCCACAATTGATAAGCCCTTCGATCTTCACCATTAATCTCATGCTGTCTAATCACTACATTTTAAAATGATATTTACAAAAGAGAACACGTATTATGTAGCCTAGCACTAACGATTTAATATTCTATAATATCTCACCCACAATAAAGTAGGAATTTCATTTTCATGTCACATGATTTATGGGTCGATTGTCGATAATGCATTACAAATTCATTGCATTTGATCCCACAGCCATTAAGGTATATGGATGAATCTACTGTGGACAACCATATTTTGATTCTTCTGTAATAGCGTTACCAGACCTAAAAGTTTCTTGTACATAGTTCTAGTTTCTAGAATCATAAGTTATCTTTTTAGGAAAAAAAAAATAATAATAATAATGTCTTCATATCGTTTACTTTTATTTATTTTACGTTGAAAGTGTGGAGTTTGATGTATTTTCTTGACGTTCATCCATATCCCTGATTGGCGAGAGTATGGGCGCATTGTGTTTTGGTGGGGGCCTGAAAGAAAACTTCAGATTTCACGTACCATCCTTTTATAAATTTTATTCATGTTTAATTGTAAAACATAACCTAAAAGTGGGTTTGCAGATTTAGGTCACTTTTGACCAAATCTCATAAAGTCATGCTTTTAATTATCTTTACAAATTGATAGTTGTTTTATTGCGTGTTGTGTGATCCTATATATAAAGAATAGGGCACATGTCTTGACTAAAATCAAATGTTACTAGTGTGAAGTATGTAGTCATATACTTGATCTTGATTAAAACTGTGATGGCAAAACATTATTCGAGCAGAAACTTTGATACATAATATCTTTCATGCTCCTCTCTTGGAAGCTAAACATGCATATCGATCTCTATAATGTAATTCATCTTAATTGATTGTGACGATGATGATTTTTCCATCTTGAGTCTTGAAATTGTGGATGATACTTTATCTTTGGTAGAATATGTGGTCTAAAATGAGTGTTTTGAACTTATGAGGTATTCTTAGATACCCTGACCAATGTGAATTGGTTGGAGTTTCGGCATAACAATAGTTATAAGGATTCCAATGTGAATGCTCTGACCAAAGCTATATCGGTTGGAGTTTCCGCATAACAATAGTTAGGTTGGATGGTAAAGTCAAACCAAACCAAGCCATGCATACCCCAGAATAATTGTCTGCCAAGTAGCTTCCTCTCTATTTCTTCCTTAAATATTAGGCTCTAAATAAGTTGTTACTTATTTTTGAACGGCATATCCTAAATTACACCAAATTAATCCTACCGCATGCTAAAGATCGACTCTTGGTCTTCTCCCCAAGAGGAAAAAGCCTCTACTACCCAACCAAAGCTAGAATGACAAACAAAAAAAAAAAATTGGCAGTTTGCCAAAAAAAAAAGGTTGTTAATTGTCTAGAACAATTTAGAAACAACTTTCTTTGGTGATGTATGATGTTAAAAAGAAAATGGTGTAAAACTGGTGTTTGGGCATTGGTAGCAGGGTTGGGGAAGGAACCAGCATTTACTTTGGTCAGATTCCAAGGCTGTATATACACATACCCCTTGAAATGACGTCCCTCCTACAAGATCTGTGAGAGGTGGATCCACAATAATATTAATTGAGGTTGGCCGTGTTAATGAACATACAAAGTTTGAAGGGTGGCTCTAAATGTTGGCGTGGTTAAATTTCGGCTCACAAAAGTTGTTCGGCATTAGGTTAGGTATTTTTAACGAGCTTGGGTTGGGATTAAGGCTATGGGAATGGGGATGGTGGTTTGGGTCAAGGATTGCTACGTAGGACTATGGAACCACTGCTACCCCGCCCCCTTGTGAAAACCATGGTTGCAAGGTTTAATCCATGACAACCATGACTCTCAATTAATTAGGGGATTTTGATTGGTAGGAGAGGATAATGGATGATAGTAGGGGTCATAGTTCACACCACATAGCCTAATAGTTTAATATTAAAAATTGTACGAATTACTTTTGTCTAGTAAGCCGGTTAGGTAGAATGTTCGTATAATAGAGACATTTAGTCTATATATACCGAATCGGATTTGACTAAATTAAATTAGGTTAACATGAAAACTCAAGTAATTTTTTCAAAGCTTCTCTCAAAAATGGCATTACGGGAAAATTCTCTTGTTGATATATAGATCCAAAAGAAAGCCAGTACCATGTTGTGTCGCTGAAAATTGATGTGTCATTAATGGTGTTTCGAGTTTAATCGGCTGCGAGCTAGGCATAACTTGAATTTGGTTAGCCGTGGTAAGCATCTTTTGTCCGCAAATCATTTATTTAGCAGCTGTTGATTTACCAAACGGACCTAGTTGCCGAACCCGACTAGAGTTAATTCACTACTAGAAGTTTGGCTATTTAAAATGCGCTTTTCCGTCACAAATGCGTTGCAAATTCAGATTTTCTATGCATTTCCAACAAAACCTTAATGCTGAAAAAAATCATTGGAAGTGACTCCCTACAGAGAATACGTGCAATAGCGGCGACTTCGTGTGTTTTAGCGGCGACAATTGTCGCCGCTAAAAGTCCAAACTAGAAAAAAATAATTACCCACCTATTTCTAGTTTTGCCAAATACAATAACCTGTTATTTTCTCAGTTTTCCACGGCCAAACAATACTTAAACACAAAACATCGAGTTGTATACTTAAGACACCACACCAAGTTTTAAACATAGTACTACAACAAAAAGTATCTTGTTTGGTTAAGTTAAACTTTAAACAAATACATCACTATTCTCCCTCGCCGGTGTTATTTTCATTGCTTTTTTTTTTTGTCCCTTCTTCATATCTATAGCTCGGTGGAGTCGTCCATAAATCTTGGGTCTTCAAACAAATCGTCAAAATAATCCTACAAAATAAGATATACATTATTTGTTGTTTCATTTAAACACTTTTAAACTTTTTTAAAGCATTTACCAATCTGTTAAAGTTTATCCAACCCATTTTCACCCGTTTGAACTTAAAGTTGAATGTTTTAGATCAATTAAGTGTGTCCAGGTCATTTTGACCCATTTAAACTAAAAGCTAGATCATTTAACACTACTAAACTTATCTAAAACATTCACCAATTTACAAAATTTACCAAATGGCAAAAATGAACCGAACACGTCCAACTTTTAGACTATTAAAGTTCATCCGACTCATTTTGACACGCTTAATCATAAAGTTTGATGTTTTAGGTCTATTAAGTGTGTTCAGGTTATTTTGAACCATTTAAAGACTTTAAAACTTTTCTTAAGCATTTACCAATCTATTAATGTTCATCCAACCTATTTTGACCTGTTCGAACTTAAAGTTGGATGTTTTAGGTCGATTTGGTGTGTCTAGGTCATTTTGACCCATTTAAGCTAAAACTACTAAACTAACATCTATAATCATAAAATATGGTAGTTTTATAACTAAAATTTACGGACGTGTCTGCCCTGCTCATGAGGACTGACGACACTTGAGGACAAAGATAAAGGAAGTTTACGCCAAAGTCCCCTAAAATATCTGCGCCGAGCACCTAACACCTTTTCAAAAACTTGAACTTTATTTGGGGCTGACGCACTACTTTCATCGAGCTCACTGTTACCTTCAAAGAAAGGGTTAGATTGGATCCTTTGAGATTCAAACCCTTCCTTTAAGCAGTTCTATATTTTACAAAGATAAACTAATAGCTTTATATGTATAAGAATTATACTTTAATAAACACTTGCATAATTCTCCTCTTCCAACGGGCTAGCAAAACTCCCATCACGTAAAGTATGAGCATGAGCGTACGTTTCCAAAACTTTTGCATTCTATTAAACATTAAAAATTAGATTATATACTAAATAAACACTTATATGTATAAACCATTATCTTTTTAAAAGACCAACTACTATATGACGATGTCCCCTCACGGTTTGCCAACTGTTACTTTTTATGATTTAATTAGTTTACTTCACACCTTTTTTACATTTACCATTGTAGAAAAGATTTATAGTATCAATTTTCCACACCCATACTGATATGCACAAAATGAAACATAAAAATTATATCAAATAAGGTATAAAATCAATCATTTTAAAAAAAAAACATGTTTCTTTGTATACTTTTGATTTTCAGGATTAAAAGAGCTTAATTGTATAAAAGGAATAAATTAATGGCAAAAAAACATAAATACAAAAGAAGGAAAGTTGATACATCATACCGACCCTCTAAGCTTCACCCCAAGACCAAAAAAACGAATTAGAAGACAAGCACGGGGTCGTGCCATCAAGGCATGGGCCGTGCCCCACTCAAGATTCCAGAAAGAAAAGGACAAACAGCAGCAAACAAGAGACACGGGGCCGTGTCCTATGGACACGGGCCGTGGTCAACTCCCAGATTCGCAAATCTTGGATAGTACAACAAGTACAATGGCCACGGGGCCGTGCAAGCATCCCGACTGACACAAATCTTTAAATAAAGACAGAGAATAAGGAGGCACGGGGCCATGTAAAGCTTCCGTTTCCAACTATAAATAGGGGTGCTTGGTTCAATTGCAAACTATACATTGGCAAACCACTTCTCTCACACCTGTCACCTCTCCACCACCACAATACCACCATCATCCACCACTTTCATCTATCATCCATCTTTAGAGTGTGTAGTAGTCTCGGGATCCAAGATTGATCGTAAGAGTTTATGTCAAACAAAGGCCATGCTTGACTAATCTCTTACATCACTTGGAAGGCAAGTCATTTATGTATTACTTTTGATTCCAAGCTTTGGTTAACTTTTTAATTGGGTTTGTATTAATGACTTTAATATCTAGTTTTTTATAATGAAAGTGAACTTTATTATATCATCTCTTCATGTTTTGTTGATTCACTATTTCGTGTCTTTATGGTCTATATAAAGCACGTTAACTACCTGGAAGGGGGTTAGAAGGGTGGTTTGGGTAAAGTTTTTGCCTCGTTCAGTGTATAGATCTTGCAAAGACTTGATTGAAACTTATTAGGACTTCCTTTGAGGCAAAGAACATCAAATCGGGGGAAGTAAGAACGGCTTGAATCCCTTATAAATAAACTACTATTATAACTTTAAACTGGCCTTGCGGGACTGTATCCCTGCTGACTCAGACGAATAAGGCCGAGGGTAGCGTTGCCTCCAAAAAAGGGACATACCACATTTTACATTAATAACTTACTTAATTATCTTTCAATATTCTGGTCTTGCGGGACAGTATCCCTGCTAACTCAGACAATATGGCCGAGGGTAGCGTTGCCTCCAAAAGATGGACATGCCACTATAACCAAGATAATCTCTTAAAAAACCCAAATTGCGGAAATCATCAAAGGATACATAAAAGATGAGTTGAAACCAAGTGATTCTATCTTGTCTATTTGTTTCTTTGATTTCTTTAGTTTCTTTTTTTTGTTTTACTTATTAAAAATCTTTTCTCAAAATTTGGTTAGAATAGACGTTGACGATATTCCGGTATTAAAAGCCCTTGTGTCCTTGGACGACCTCGGTATCTTACCATCACTATACTACGCTAACGATGGGTGCACTTGCTCTAAGCGTGTTGTAGAGAATGATAGTGTTAAATCGTTTTTTTATGAATTTAAAGCTTGATAAATGAGTAAAAGGTACAAAAAATATATCAAAATATACACACCCTCGCTCACGTCAAGTTTTTGGTGCGCCAGACACAAGGATTTTAAGAAAGTTTAAAATCGACGACGTAATCATTTTTATGCTTCTTTAATTTTTCTTTTTAGGTTTTTTTTCTTTTCTTCAAATTTTCTACTTTCTGTAGATCTAAGCACGGGGCCATGTCTGATCACACATGGGGTCGTGCCGACTCCCCAGTAACATAAAACTATATTCTGCCAGACAGAAGCTGCAGCACTGGGTCGTGTGACAATCACACGGGGCCGTGCCCTAACAACAGTTTCTAAGAAAACAGTACCGTTTGATCCCGACGGTTAAACCTCATCTGACAACTATGGATGTCAATGATTATTTTTATCCCCACCACTCTTACGGTGAATGGTGTTAGTTATGTGGAGGAATTCATGAAGATTTAGAATGTCCCATTCTGAATTTTAATCCCCCCTACATAGACCCATCATTTTCCTGTGCCGATCACCTTAAGATGGGTGGGAGTAAAAACAATAACTACCATCCACCTGAATCCTATCAAACCTCTTCCATAGGAGACATAAGCTCGGAAGAACTATATTAAATAGAAAAGAGGGTTCTCCAAAAACTCAAAGAAATAGAATCCATAATGAAGGCACGATATTCATCAATGAACAAAAACAAAGGAGATTCAATAGAGCCACATTTAGGAATAGACAATGCCAAGGCCAAAAAATATACCCTAGCCCCTTGCGAAAACGAAGACGATAGTCGTCCCTGTATCAGCCTCGTAATGAAGGACTCCTTAACGACTTGTGAATTTCACACCAACGGTTTAGACCAGAGTGAGTCGGCTCATACCTTCTTTAACAAGAGCCCGGAAAAGGTAAATAAAGGATGGTTTCACCCTCTTATTTTTAGCTTAGGTTTCTTCCTTTCTGACAACCTCTTGTGTTTTTGTATCTCTCGGCAGAGCCTAAGGTACATTAGGCACTTCGGTGTTGTTCCAACCAGTAAGGAAGCTCCCGATGAAACACGGTTCCTTAAAAATTCCGACGAAAACTTCATAAAACCCTAACAACACAGGGTCGTGCTCATCACACATGGGGTCGTGCCCCATCTACTCTCCAGACATGAGGGCATGTTAGATAAACACGGGGTAGTGCCCCCCATATTATTCCAACACGGGGCTGTGTCTATCTTGACGTGGCCCATGTGTCACTAATGGACAACATTATCTGACTCGTTGCAGGTGACATGGGGTCGTGCTTCCTGGACACGGGGCCATGTCGACGTGTTGTCACTTTCTATAAACTCAGCCATGAGGAGAATGTTTGGACCCATTTCTATTTACCACTTTTAGTCATTTCTCCTTCTTCAACCTTCAACAACCTCTATTGAAGCTTGAAGCTTTAAAGCTTCAATTGTTGGGTTAAGAGCATGATTTTCAGCCTAAATTTCGGCAAATATACTATTTTATAACATTATTTTAAGTTATTTACGTTCAGAAATGTGAGAAAAAAAGTTTTAACTTAAAATAAAGGTTCCTGGACTAAAATATCAACTCTGTTGGAGCAGCACGAGGTCGTGCCTTACAGGCACGAGGCAGTGTGACATGTCTGTAAATCCAAACTTTTTACAGTTTGTCCTGTTTAAACTAGCATGGCAAGCCAGCAAAGTGGTACATCCTCAACAAGCTCCCGAAGCACCCGGAGAGGAAGAAGGCTCTCTCTCGAAACCACCCTAGTGCGCTACGTTTTCGCACTACGAGAGTCCATTAAAGAGATGACAACGGTGGAGGAGGTCCTCATAGACCAGGTGAACTGCCTCACTCTAGCCCTGGAGGGTAGCTTTTGGGAAATCAACCTTATTCATCAAAGGTTGAACATCTTGGTGGTGCCTCCCGTGGATCCAATCCTCCCACAAGACGATTGGAACTTTGCTCATGAGGTTATTAATCCGAACGGATGGGAAGAGATGCCCCCGGAACCTCTCATTAACCCCTTTTTAGAGGTTCCGATAAACCCCACTCCTCTCCCACAAGAGGAGGTCGATGAAAAGCCCTTCATCTTCCTACCAAGGGAGATTGAGGAGCTGCTCAACGACCTTTGAGGGAGCATGTCCGAAAAATAGCTCAAAGCCCTCACTATCCGAAAACTGGTTTCGGTTTTTGTTAAGCTTTCATCAGTTCATCTAGGGGATATTTGGGTTAAAAATCCCGTGGAATATTGACACATGTGCGAGTGTGTATGGATTTTTTCTATAATTTTAAGTTCCCCTTTTCACTCTTTTATCATGTTTTAAATTTATAAAAACACGATATAAAACTATCACTTTCTACAACACGCTAAGGCAAGTGCACCCATCGTTGGTGTAGTATAGTGATGGTAAGATACCGAGGTCGTCCAAGGACACAAGAGATTTTAATACCAGAATATCATCGACGTCTAATCTAACCAAATTTTAAGTAAAGATTTTTTTTCAATAAGTAAAATAAAGAAACTAAATAAATAAAGAAAAGAACAAATAGACAAGATAGCATCACTTGGTTCTGACTTGTCATTTATATATCCTTTGATTATTTCCGCACTTTAGGTTTCTTAAGAGCTTATCTTAGTTATAGTGGCATGTCCCTCGTTTGGAGGCAATGTTACCCTCAGCCATATTGGTCTGAGCCGGCAAGGATACAGTCCCTTAGGCCGGATTATTGAAAGATAATTAAGTAAGTTATTAACGCAAAATGTGGCATGTCCCTCTTTTAGAGGCAACGCTACCCTCGACCATATTGGTCTGAGTCAGCAGGGATACAGTCCCGCAAGGCTGGTTAAAATTTTGAATGCATAGCATAAGCATAAAAGATTGTCTTAAATCCAACATGGCATTTTGTATACTAAGTTGAAGCTAGCATGCATAAATAGGCCAAACCCGAGTGTCCACTAGAATATTTTGCATCCCTCGTCACTGACGTGAACGAGGCCGTAAAGTATAATGTGCATCCTTTGAAACCGAAGTGATCGAGACCATAAAGTATGCTAACTTAACAATACCCCAACGGGCAGTGTGCTACTCCTATAGCGTTATAATTGTTAAGGTGGGCAAGCTAAGTTAATGACAAACAGAGTGCATGAAAGTATTCTAGCATAAACAACTAAAGCATAACAAATAGCATGTTTGGTGGATTGAGTGATTGAATATGTTTGATTGTGTGAATTATGTATTTTTGATAGGTTATACACGTTACACCCAAAACTACGCTAAAGCGTAAAAAGGGTTAAGTATACTCACAGTTTGCGTAGTAAGTCCTGCGTATGTGAGTTGGTGTGTTGAGTGTCTAGGGAGACCGCCGAGTTATCCTACAAGGCTTTCTTTTGAACTTCTGATTACAAGGTTTGCGTAGTAAGTCCTACAAGGCTTGTTGTTGAGTGTCAAGGTGTTAACTGATCAATAGTTCCACCTAATCCTTCATTAGAAGTATTTGCTTCTAATAAGGCTTGCTTTTGAACTTCTAGCAGTTTCTCATTCAAACTGGTTCTAAGTTCAATTCTTTTAGCATGAATTCTAACTGGTTTGATCCTTTCCTTACGGCTCAAGGCGTCAGCAACGACATTTGCCTTGCTCGGATGATAACGAATCTCACATTCATAATTATTCAATATTTCCATCCAACGGCGTTGTTGCATATTGAAATCCTTTTGATTAAATATGTTTTGGAGGCTTTTATGATCGGTGTATATAACACATTTCGTACCATATAGGTAATGTCTCCATAATTTTATTGTGAATACAATGGCACCCAATTCTAGATCGTGGATGGTGTATTTCTTTTCATTCACCTTAAGTTGACGTGATGTGTAGGCAATCACCTTGCCTCTTTGCATCAGTGCACACCCTAATCCTATGTGTGAAGCATCATAGTAGACTACGAAGTCTTCAATTCCTTCGGGTAATGATAATACCGGGGCATTACTCGGTTTCTGTTTAAGAATCTCGAAGGATTCTTTCTGTTTCGGCCCCAGTCAACCTTAGAATTCTTACGTGTCAATGTCGTTAGGGGAGTGACTATTCTCGAGAAGTTCTCAATGAAACTCCTATAATAACCTTCCAATCCCAAAAATCTGCGGATTTCAGAAGGAGTCTTGGGTGCTTCCCAATTCATGATCGTTTCTATCTTGGTTGGATCCACTTGGATTCCTCATTCACTAATCACATGTCCTAAGAATTGGACCTCTCTAAGCCATAACTCACACTTAGAGAACTTTGCATAAAGCTTCTCTTGCTTTAGCAAATCAATAATACATCTAAGATGTTTTTCGTGATCGTTCTGATTACGGGAATAGATAAGTATGTCGTCTATAAAGACAATGACAAACTTATCCAAATAAGGTTTGAAGACTCTATTCATGAGATCCATGAAAGCTACTGGAGCATTAGTGAGTCCAAATGGCATAACAAGGAACTCATAATGTCTGTATCTGGTTCTGAAGGCAGTTTTAGGAACATCTTCACTTCTAACCTTCAGTTGATGATAACCAGATTGAAGATTAATCTTCGAAAAGAAACTTGCTCCTTGCAGTTGATCAAAAAAGTCGTCAATTCTAGGCAAGGGGTAATGATTTTTTATCGTTATCTTATTCAGCTCACGGTAATCAATGCACATCCACATTGAACCGTCTTTCTTTTTAACTAATAGAATAGGAGCTCCCCAAGGGGATGAACTAGGTTGTATGAAACCTTTCTCCAGAAGTTCTTCAAGTTGCGCATTTAGTTCCTTCATCTTAGTTGACGCCAATCGGTATGGAGCTCTAGCTATTGGTGCTGGCCCAAGCAATATGTCGATTCTAAAATCGACTTTCCTCTCTGGGGGTAATCCAGGTAAATCTTCAGGGAATACCTCAGGAAATTCATAAATGGCTGGTATATCTTTTATCTTAGGTTTTGGTGTATCTACCGTCACTTATGCCATGTAGATGACACATCCTCTCTTCAGGCACTTGGATGCTTTAAGTAAGGATGCATTCTCAGGAAATCTGTAAAGTCAATCTCCATGAATGCTAAGCATCTCGCCAGATGGGGATTTGATTTCAATTATCTTTTTGTCGCATGCATTGGGGCCTAGTTATGGGATAACCAGTCCATGCCTAAGACTATGTCAAATCCCGCAAGAGTCATGGGTGAAAGGTTTATTGGAATAGAATGATTCTTAATGGATATATCGCAGCCTTCAAGAATCTTAGAAGCTAATCTATTGTACCATCTGCCGTTTCTACTACATAAGAGTGTTCTAATGTTCTTATGGGTAAGTTTAATAGTTCACTAAACTTATGATCTACAAAACATTTATCTGCTCCAGAATCAAATATGCATAAATGTTATTAACAAGAAACGTACCTGTTATAAGATTTGGTCTTTCACTCCTTTGCGGTCAACTGGAAAACTCTGGCATTCGATTTCTTTGTTTCCCCAGGTTTAGTATTTCCACAAGTTATACGCTTGGGACAACTGGTCCTTATGTGGCCTTTCTCGCCACATCCATAACAAATAGCATTCTTTAAATCCTTATACTCATGGGTCTTGTGGCCAGTTCTCTTGCACATGGCACATTATTTCGGT